>JAENPR010001585.1:0-135068 GCA_018135685.1 Themeda triandra | reverse complement strand
TATATATATATATATATATATATATATATATATATATATATATCAAAATAGATGAACTTATAACATTCAAGGTTGTATCAAAATGCATCTTTTCTACTGATATATCTATCTTTTTTTCCTAATACAATCTAATCTCTACCCCTTAAAGGTCATTTTTATTCTTTGCTTTCAGCCTTGGTTTCCACGAGATATTCTAAAACCTCATCTAACACATGAGAAAAAGTATCCCCCCTCTCTCTCTACCCTCAATATGTGAATAACTATTGTTTTGCTATATGCGTAAGCAACAAAACCTAAATTTGTTTCATTTATTTTGTGATCGCAGGTCAATTAAATTGTTCTATTGATTTTCTCCATCTTGATTTTCTTAGCCTCAAGTTCATCACTACCCTTACAAAAAAAAACATTAATCTGAAATACCTTTTTTTAAACAAAATACTATGGGGGAGATCCCATTAAACTGAAATATCGCCCTTATACCTAAGTCAAAAATATTATCATTTTTAACCATCCATTTCAAAAAGTAAAATTACTTTGAAAACATATGAACTATAGATTATGAAAAGTATTTTTCATGGCGTGGCAGAGGGTCTAAAAACATAAATCTTATGTCATGAAGTTATATAATTTTAAAAAAATGATAGTCAAGGATATAAATTTTTGACTTATTAGCTCAAAAGCTACTACAACATATTACATATAAAATAGAGCATATAGAGTATGTAGTAGGCAACCAATAATATGACGGATACAATAGGCAAGCAAGCGAAATAAATTAAAAACAACACTGATTGAGCAGGTGGCAGCCACCCTGGTCATGGATTTGAATTGACACAATTATTGTTGTATGACAGATTGTACTTGGGCCTCTCGTTTTGTTTATGTACGTGAGGCTGTTTGGCTGGTATATTTTCTTTGTTTAATAGATTCAAAGCTGAGACTAATTTTAATATGAATCACCCAGAATGAACCAAAAAATGTAACAGGCTCACGGACTCTAGGATGTAAACAACCGAGTGGCCCTACATACAATAATTGTGTCAATTAAAACTGGAATCTTCGTTTTCGTGTGTTGTTGAGAGTTGAGACAAGCTAATGATCAACAGGTGTGAATCATCGGCTCCTGGATCTTCCATACTCACCAAACTATGCGTCGTACTTGAACTAAATTTCTCTCCATCCATATCTACATATATGGTTTGACTGTTTGAGAGATGAGGAATGGAAGTTTGTGCCAGGCAAATCGACCCGACTCCAGACTAAAATGAATAATGGATGTGGCATGCATGTCTGGCCAAATGATTAAGTTTTTCAGATCAGATCGGAAAACAAACAAGCTCGCTATTCGTTTGTGGCAGATACACACATTTATGGCGGAACAAGCATCTACTTATTAGATTTCTTGTTTGTCAAGGAATCTAATGAACAGATGCTCGTCCCGCCACACAAACAAGGCATCTAATGAGCACATATGTGTATCCAGCAGTAAGAAGGTTGAATCGGAGTCACAACAATGCAAGATGTACATAATATGGAGCTGCTGACTTGGACTCAATTTGTATAGTGGACATAATATCGAGCTGCAGCGTGTAGTAGTAGGCTAGAGTAGGGCCTTGTTTAGATCCCGATCAAGACGCAAATTCGGGTGTTCACAATCAGAATAAGACCGAAGAATTTCGTTTGTATTTGTGAAACATTTCAAATATTGATTAATTAGACTCAAAAGATTCGTCTCACAAAGTACAATAAAACTGTACAATTAGTTTTTGATTTCATCTATATTTAGTACTCCATGCATGCGCCGATATTTTGATGTGATGGAGAATCTTCTTTTTGCATAGTGGAATTTGGGGAGAAATTCTGGAATTAAACAACAAGGCCTAGGTATAGCTAGCCAGGTATACTCATAGTCATAAACTAAACCTAGACAACACACTTTACTATATGTTGTTCGCCACGAAAGCAACGTGTACGTTGCAGTTTCTACAAGAGCAGTGCCCGGTGACCGTTAACCAGAGCACCACGTCAGCAATTATTTCATGAGCTAAGCGACAAAAAAGATTTAGAGGCCATATTTGGTGGAGCTGGTGTGGAAGCCCCATCAATTGTTTTACTAACAACGTGTTTGGCATGGCTCCAACTCTAAACATAGCAGCTTTACTCCAGAAATCTAGCTGGAGCGGACTCTGAGTGGAGTTGGAGCTGTCTGGTGTGAGGGGTATTTGGTTAGAATAGCACTCTGAGCTAGAATGGTACTCTAACCATTTGATGGAGCTGGTGGAAGCTCCACCAACAGTAGTTTTACTAATTATACGTATTTTTCATTGATAAAATGATTTCGAATGAAAGTTTTATAATTTCTTGTTGCCCTTAAAAAAAGGTGACATTGCTATAATTTTTTTTCTATAGTGTCTCTTCCATTAAAATTCTAGATCCGCCATTGTCCATGGTGCATGATCGTGTCCTTTAACAATTTCTCGGCTCTGCGTGCATTGAGAGCGTAGAAGAGGACAAAATCTATATCACAGATAGCACAAAGAGACCAAATATTAGAGTATATATATAGTAATGAACCTAGCTAGTAGACAAACACTTGACTATATATTCTATATGATGTTCTCCACGAAAGCAACGGGTATAGAAGTTTGTATAATAAAGTATGAGCCACTGGCTAGTTAGTGTGATTCTCGTAATCGTTCCCGTGCATATGCAATACGTTTGAGTTTGACTATATAAATTAATTAAAACTTAGGTATCTACGCATGCATCATGTAACTGCGACTGAATGATTACGAACCTCCGATCGATCTGGTCCGTAATAATTGAGAACGTAAACCTTTATTTAATGTTTGATTGACAGTTCATGTCTTTGTGTGACTATTCGTACGAAGTAGCTTGAAATATTATATATATAATATAATATGCCACGCCTATTAAGGTATACAGTACTTCCGTTAATAAAAACTAATGATACTCCTTATTAGGGTGTTCACAATGGGGGAGCCAAATTGTTAGTATGGAATGGATTTTATTGGCCGAGAGGGTGAAAGTGGAATGCGCTAGTGAGAAGCTATATTTTTTTTTTTTTTTTTTATAAGAATCGTGAGAAGCTATAGTCGCTAGTCTCACACACGTCTCTAGAGAAAGGCTCTCTCTCAGCCCACACGCTCGGACGCTCCTTCACTCTGTGTGTTTTTTTTTTTTATTGTTTCTAGAGCCCACCGCCCTATTAGTTTGGTCTACCAACGCTACTGCCCAACGATTTAACGAAAGATTTTTCTCTCATAACAAATCAAGCGACGGTGAGATCAGCCACCCGGCAAGAGTGTTCTAGATTTCGCCGTGAGGACACCCTATATATATCAAAATAGATGAACTTATAACATTCAAACTCGTATCAAAATGCATCTTTTTCTACTGATATATCTACCTTTTTTCCCTAATACAATCTAAAAAAAGATCATTTTTGTCCTTTCCTTTCAGCCTTGGTCTCCATGAGAGATTCTAAAACCTCATCTAACACATGAGAAAGAAGTATTTGCTCCCCCCCCTCCGCCTCCCAACCCCTCTCTCTCTCTACCCTCAATATGTGAATAACTATTGTTTGCTATACGTAAGCAATAAAACCTAAATTTGTTTCATTTATTTTGTGATCGAAGGTCAATTAAATTGTTCTATTGATTTTCTCCATCTTGATTTTCTTACCCACAAGTTCATCACTACCCTTACAAAAAAACATTAATCTGAAATACCTTTTTTAAAACAAAATACTATGGAGGAGATCCCATTAATCTGAAATATCGCCCTTATAGCTAAGTCAAAAATGTTATCATTTTTGACCATCCATTTCAAAAAGTAAAATTACTTTGAAAACATATGAACTATAGATTATGAAAAGTATTTTTCATGGCCTGGCAGAGGGTCTAAAACATAAATCTTATGTCATGAAGTTATATAATTTTAAAAAATGATAGTCAAGGATATAATTTTTTGACTTATTAGCACAAAGCTACTACAACATATTAAATATAAAATAGAGCGTATAAAGTATGTAGTAGGCAACCAATAATGACGGATATAATAGGCATGCAAGCGAAATAAATTAAAAACAACACTGATTGAGCAGGTGGCAACCACCTTGGTCATGGATTTGAATTGACACAATTATTGTTGTCTGACAGATTGTGCTTAATTAGGGCCTCTCGGTTTGTTTACGTACGTGAGGCTGTTTGGCTGGTATATTTTTCGGCTGATTTTGGCTGATTTAGTAGTATTCTTTGTTTAATAGATTCAAAGCTGAGACTAATTTTAATATGAATCACCCAGAATGAACTGAAAAATGTAACATGCTCACGGACTCTAGGATGTAAACAACTGAGTGACCCTACATACAATAATTGTGTCAATTAAAACTGGAATCTTCATTTTTGTGTGTTGTTGAGAGTTGAGACAAGCTAATGATCAACAGGTGTGAATCATCGGCTCTTGGATCTTCCATACCAAACTATGTGTCGTACTTGAACTAAATTTCTCTCCGTCCACATCTACACATATGGTTTGACTGTTTGAGAGATGAGGAATGGAAGTTTGTGCCAGGCAAATCGACCCAACTCCAGACTAAAATGAATAATGGATGTGGCATGCATGTCTGGCCAAATGATTAAGCTTCTCAGATCAGATCGGAAAGCAAACAAGCTCGCTATTCGTTTGTGACAGATACACATATTTGTGGCGGAACGAGCATCTGCTCATTAGATTTCTTGTTTTGTCAAGGAATCTAATGAACAGATGCTCGTCGTGCCACACAAACAAGGAATCTAGATCTAATGAGCACATACTGCATGTGTATCAATGGTAAGAAGGTTGGGTCGGAGTCACAACAATGCAAGATGTCACGCTTTGTCCTGTGCGTGGCCGGGTAATTAATTCTCTCATCATCACGATCACGTCTCGGTCTCACGACTGTGCTATACGTTTGTCCTCGCCATGGTTGTTCGTGTGCGTGGCGCGAGGTCGACATGCATGCATATGGTTCCTTCTGGCTGTCCTGCTCCTGGATCGAGGTTCATTTCAGTCCTTTAGGTTCTCGCCATGGTTAGCTCCTTTTCCTTTTTAGGTTCATTTTAGTTGCCTGGAAAAAAAAAATCTCGTTTTTCCTTCAGGTTCATTTGAGTTACACATATACAGAGGGAAAAAAAACTCATTTTTCCGTCAGCTTAATATCAGTGTTTTTTTTGCGAGTGTTTTTTTTTCTTTTTTGGCGTAGAAGTGATCGGATTACTAATTAGGAAGCTCCTTTCCTCCAGGTTCATTAGTTTTCAGTTAAAACCAGAAAAAGATGTGTTGTGTGATACTCCTATCCTATTCCAAAGCAGAGTGTGTTGAAGACAGGCTAAAACTTACTACACAACCAATACTGACGTACGGAACTACGCATGATGCAAACGAAATGAGAAAACAGAGCACTAACTGACCAGTAGGTGACAACACAACCACTCCGATCACGATTTGAACTATTGATTGACACGATTGTTGGGCTGACAGATTGTGTATTATTGTAGGGCCTCGGTTGTTTACGTTTCAGAGTACGTGATAAACTGATAATGATGGTGTATTTGCGATCGACCTCAAATTTATTGCGTGGTTCACACCTTGACGACATGGATAAAAAAAATGCCACACAGCTCACTATTTGGTTAAGGCCTTGTTTGGATGCTCATATGTCCACCTAATCCACGTGTATTACAGTGAATTAATATAAATTTAGTTTAAAAGTTACCGGATTTACTTCACATACATGGATTAGGATAGATGCAATCGAATGGGCAAGGGATGAGGCCCGCCCGCCACAAACGTGTGTGTATCCAGCCGTGAGGTTGAATTGGAGCACGTAGCAACAAGATATGTGTCATGGTCATGTGGGTTATTCGCTCATCATCACGACGTACTGTGTGTTGTACGTTTGTGCTCGGCATGGTTGGTGCATGACGCGGTGTCGACATGCATGCAGGGCCGGTTCCTTTTTGGGTAGCCAACTGTACTTTTTAAAATTTGATAAAAATTAACATAATCTTATTTCTCATGATCTGCCGAGTTATTTGAGGCCTGACTTCATACCGAGCTTAATTAAAGAGCCTAGCCAGCTCAATGAGATTTTTTGTATAGCCTTCTTTAGCCGTGTTCAACGAGCAAATGTTATTACAAACAAGAAAGTAGCTCTTTTTTTTTTCCCTTCAAGTTCATTTCAGTTATAGTATTGTCGATGTTTTACAATGGTAGATATTTGGTTCGACAAGGACCTTGCTTGCTGGGTAACCTTTACAAGACAAAACAAGCTCATTTTTCCTTTAGTTTACTATCCCTAAAGCTCCTTTTAATTTCTCCAGTTCATTTCAGTTATTAAAGGGTCCTTTTCCAATCCATTGATAAACCATCGTTTCAGTTTCAAGAAGAACATGCTCTCTTGCTTTCAGGTTAATTTCAGTTTTTTTTTTAAAAAAAATCATCGTGAAGTGTTCTTATTGAAAAGCACCTTTGTATTCCCTACATGTTCATTCCAGTTTGTTTGTTTTCCTAAAAGGCTCTTTTCCTCCAGGTTCATTCATTTCAGTTATTACCAGAAAAAGGGCACTTTTCCCTTCTTCAGGCTAATAACTTTCAGTTTCATTTTTTTTCCTAAAAAAGTTCCCTTTTCTTTGGCGCTACAGAGCTCTGATTGCCATCTGCCGTGCGAGATTCCCGGCGGTGACACGTTGAGCTGGCACCGGCGACTCCCCGACCCCGAGCAGCATGCCTGCAGTGCAGAGACTCTCCGCAGCATACGTGCACAGAGGCCGTCCGGCCAGCCAGACCCCTACTGTCGCCGTCGGCAGCGGCCAGCAGGTACCGCTGTCGCGAGCGAATAATAAAACGAGCTCGCTGTCCCTCCACGCCTCCTCCCTCCGTCGCCGTCGCCGTCGGCCGTCGTCGCGGCGGCCGGAGAGGCGTCGGCGTCCGGCGACGGGCCAATCACGCACTGCGCACCGCACGCCGCACGCACAGTGCGCCACGACCCATGACTCCATGACGGCCACGAGCACGACGGCGCGCGATGTGGACGGCTCCGTACCAGTCCGTCGTGGAGGCGGCGGAGCCCACCGCCTGTGACTGACATCGCAGGCCACTCTTTTTTTGTTTTGTTTTTCTTTTTGGTTTTTTGCAAGACAAGAAAAGGCTTGGCTGGAAGTGGTGGCAGCTTGTCCATTTTCTCGTCAGTCCATGTGGTGGATGTAGTATGCAGTTGGAATTCATTCCTTCCTTCCTTCCTGCCGTCCTTCGTCTTCGTCTTGGAGTCGTCCCCCACCTCTCGCTCCCTGCTCTCCTAGCTGCCGCCACTTCCAAAGCTGCCTCTCCTCCTGTGACAGCAGCTGTCCAGCTCTTCCTCGCCCCTAGCAGTCTTCACCACCAGGAGGTACAGAACAGAGCGCAATCTGCCTCGGACTTGGCTTGGTTCGTCCGTCCAGCTGCCGGAGCTCCATCAAGCCTGCCTGTAAGTTCCCCTTCCCCTTCCTCGCCTGCCCGCCCTGACGCCGCCGCCCTCTGCTATCTGCAACCAGTCCCTACGCTCTGTGCGCGCGCTCGGCCTCCCTCCCTCCCTCTCCCAAATTGAGTTCCTTTCGGTGTTTGGATCGGATTGGATTACCAAAGAAATGGAATTGGCCCCCTTCGTTTCAGAGTTCCAATTCCAGGGCCTAATAACCAACCCAAAGGGGATTTCTTTTCGTGTTTTGGATTAACAAGAGTTCAATTTGTTGCCTCCGTGCTTCGTCCCAGGCAGGCACCGCCTGAAATCCGGCGCGGGGGGCCTCTGCTGAATGCCTCCTCCGTCCGCCGCCTACCCTGCTTGCTGTGTTGTTAGCCTTGCTGCAGTGCAGACTGCAGATATTCTTGGGCCTCCGTCGTCGTCCTTCCTGCTGCTGCTTCATCTCCCTCCCTTCCTCAGCCTGAAAATGCCCCCCTTTTTTGCCCCCCTGCTGACCATGTTTCTTGGGGCGGCTGGTTGTTGCCCAACTCGTCGTACGAATGGAGTAGGAGTAGGAATAGCCGAATACTAGGGAGTATGGATATGAATATGCCCCTCACATGCTATCTTACCCTTTGTGGATGCCTGACTGAATATTCAATTTGATGGAGTGCCTAGCTTGGTTATTCTCTGCAGGCATGTCTGATGGCATATTGCCACATAATATTCTGTCCGGAACTCCAGATCCCAAGGAGGCAAAGCCAAAGCTAAAGCCAAAGGATGGTCTAATTCCTCTTTGACTCCCAATTGATTATTTATTATTAGATTAGTTATCCAGTGAGCGAGAGAGAGAAAGAGGGGGAAAACAGCTTTTCGATTTCGTGAGGTCTTGTCTAAGTACTTAGCAGCCCCATCATGCATGAACTGAATTGTTCACCAATTTCCTGATGAGTTGCTTGCTTATGCTTCCTGTGGGGAGTGGGAGAGCCGGAGAGGAGTAATAACCAAAAAACTGAACCGATGGCTGTTCACCTGTCGACTGTCGTGGATTTTCTTTCATTTGGGGTGCCTTCTGCAGGCCAACATAACAATTGACTATTGCCTACCATTGTCCCTCCATGGTTTCATCAAAGAGAAGCTAGACGACATGCAGAATTCTGAATGCATCATGCATCCTGATTGAACTCGTGACTATCCTGCTGCCATCCTTTTCACCGTCAGCTGTACAGTGAGCCTGTAACAATCTTGGTGAATTTTTTTTCCACGCAGGACAGTGAAACCACAGGACCAAGCGTAGAAGATTCCCGATCTCTCCTGGTGTTACATTCCACAGGGAGTGAGAAGGCAGGGAATGAGTACAACCAAGGTGAAGAGACGTGTGGGCAAGTATGAGCTCGGCCGCACCATAGGCGAGGGCACATTCGCAAAGGTCAGGTTCGCGAGGGACACGGTGACCGGCGAGGCAGTAGCAATCAAGATCCTAGATAAGGAGAAGGTACTCAAGCACAAGATGGTTGAGCAGGTGAGGTCGCTTTCAGTCACGTACTTTGAATTATTGCTGTTTTTTTTCTTTCTAAAGTTTAGCGGTGTTTCACATCTCGTTGATTGTGGGGGTCTGTCTGTCCCCCCTGCCCCCTCCCTCCTGTAGTGTCTCAACTTTTTGACTAGCCTACTATGGGCTTACCACTTTGTTCAACACTGGATTAGCAGTTCCTTATTGGTGAAATGTTTACATGCGAATGCAGATTAAGCGGGAAATCTCGACGATGAAGTTGATCAAGCACCCTAACGTCGTCCGCATATACGAGGTACCTTTATTGGCCTTTTATTTTGATCTTACAAAGTCATTGGTCAGAAAAGAAAATTCAGACTAGCATAGTCATTTCGTTTGCGCATTTTATTTTCACTGGGAGCATGCCAAATTGATGCATTCATTAATTTCTAGGTGATGGGAAGTAAAACAAAGATCTACATTGTGTTGGAATTTGCTACTGGTGGCGAGCTCTTTGACACAATTGTAAGTGATGTGCACATTGCCCATTACTGTTTATGCAGTTTCTGCTATACCTACTTCCTTACTGTTTCAGTGCCCAGAGAATTTTCCAATGTGTCACCAACATATTTTCATTAAGTATCTGTGTTCCTCATTGTAAAGGTTAACCATGGTCGAATGAGGGAAGATGAGGCAAGGAGGTACTTCCAACAATTAATCAATGCAGTTGATTATTGTCATAGCAGGGGTGTGTACCACCGGGATTTAAAAGTGAGCACATTTTCTTTGTCTTGAGTGTACGTTTTCTGCAATTGAGAGCTCTACTTCAGAATCTAAAGTTCTAAACTATGATACTTGCAGCCTGAAAATTTACTGCTTGATTCATATGGAAACCTAAAGGTCTCTGACTTTGGGCTGAGTGCGCTATCTCAGCAGATCAAGGTAACAACTTCTTATTTGCATTCCTCCAAGTTACCAATGAGCACTTGAGTAACTGTAGGAAAAAGTTCACACATTGTGCTAAAATAATAACCATAGCCCTTCAAGCTTGAAAATCTTCAGACCCATCAAACATATTATTAAGCATGTTTCTTGTCTCTTTTATCTTGTTCAGGATGATGGACTGCTGCACACGACTTGTGGGACTCCAAACTATGTTGCACCAGAGGTAATGCCAGAGAAGTATATAAAATGAAATGCACATTGTGGAAGATACTGTTTGTTAGGAATACAATCATTTAAATATTTATATCAACTTCGTTATAGGTCCTTGAAGATCAAGGCTATGATGGTGCAATGGCTGATCTGTGGTCATGTGGAGTTATCCTGTTTGTTCTGCTAGCAGGGTATTTGCCATTTGAGGACTCTAATCTCATGACTTTGTATAAGAAAGTGAGAATTTCATGGCTTTTAGGTCGCTGCTGCAGTGTTTCCTATCCATCCTTATTTGACTTTACCCTTCTTTTCCTGGCAGATATCAAATGCAGAATTTACATTTCCACCATGGACATCTTTTCCTGCCAAGAGGTTGTTAACAAGAATCCTTGATCCAAATCCAATGACGGTATGCCAGAGAACAAAAGCTGCTTGAAAATAAAAATACTAGTGAAGCAATCCTAAGATAATGGAATAGAACAGACCTGCATTCACATATAATGTATCACATGATGCTGACAATATCCTTTAATTAATTGGTATTCCCATCGATCCAGCATTTGTCATGTAACTCAAATTAACACAAATTTTAGAAGTTCCTAATTTACTTATGAGTATGCAGCCACTGTTAGATGCAATTGAGGGGGGGAAACATCAGTTTTCTATTAGAGAAAAAGTGTTGGCAATTTGGCAATGCGCATATCTCAAAATGAAACCCTTTGTGTGCTGAGCCTGAGAGTAAAATTGCAAATTTGCAACTTCTACTCGAGGATGGGTTCAGAATGTGCTGAGCCTGAGTCTGGTTTCAAAATGAATGAGCCTCCATAATTTTGTCTTACTCCATTGGATTAGACTCACATTTTGGTAAACCATGGCAGAGAATAACAATCCCAGAAATATTAGAGGACGAGTGGTTCAAAAAGGGCTACAAGCGTCCAGAGTTTGATGAACAATATGACACAACATTGGATGATGTGGATGCTGTCTTCAATGATTCAGAAGTGAGTAAATGGTGCATTTTTGTTTTCCTTCCCATGCATCGTCACAGATTTTACTCTCCAACTAGTTTTACAATTTGTTATTTGTCATCATTCAGGAGCACCATGTGACAGAAAAGAAAGAAGAAGAACCAGTAGCTCTGAACGCATTTGAACTGATTTCAATGTCAGCAGGCCTAAACCTTGGTAACTTATTTGACTCAGAGCAGGTAAAGGATATTCCTGAGTACTCTAGTAACCTAGAACTTCTAAATTGCAATGTGCAATAGCTTAAATCATCATGATTTTCAAAGGACATTGCCTGCTGCGTGCTGTGCACTTGGTTTCCTTTGAATTATGCCAGTAAAAGTCAATTGCAAAATTACAAAAGGATGTTGCAAGCCAATTCTAGGTCTATAAGGCTATAAGCCTATGTGGCCAAAACATTAGTTCCAACAGTACTTGGTTTTACAACATTACTATTCTGTAGTCTCTACTCTAATTTATAGATACTATCTGCAGGAGTTCAAAAGAGAAACAAGGTTTACGTCAAAATGTCCACCCAAAGAAATTGTTCGTAAGATTGAAGAAGCTGCAAAACCTCTAGGATTTGATGTTCAGAAGAAAAATTACAAGGTACCTACACGTAACTCTAATAACTTATTATTTGAATATTCTCTTGAGGCATGACTTCTTGAAACGAATACAGACTTGGATATATCTTTCTGCATGCTAAAAGTTCTCTTTTCCTTGTGTAATCAGTTGAGGCTCGAAAAGGTAAAGGCAGGGAGGAAGGGAAACCTCAATGTTGCAACTGAGGTAAAGCTTAATTGTCTTCCTTAACTGCAATCTTCTTTTTGCAAACTTCTCCTGCCTAACATTTATATGCATATTGATTCAGATATTGCAAGTTGCACCCTCTCTTCACATGGTAGAAGTCCGAAAAGCAAAA
The DNA here is from genome assembly GCA_018135685.1 of Themeda triandra. Lineage (NCBI taxonomy): Eukaryota > Viridiplantae > Streptophyta > Magnoliopsida > Poales > Poaceae > Themeda > Themeda triandra. The sequence goes on along the minus strand of JAENPR010001585.1, from coordinate 122,991 downwards.
GGTGACACTCTGGAATTTCATAAGGTAACTATATGAGACATGCAAAGATCATGCCAGTAAAGAAATATATGTATCCATGTATTACAGTTCAGAAGCTGAACAAGCTAATTAGCCCTATCCATCTGCTTGTCTAGTCACAACTAGTTTGAATTCACTAAGTCACTGCTATTCATAGTTTGTTTTATATTCTGTTACTTAAATGTGTAAACTGCAAATTTCTACAGTTCTACAAGAACCTTTCCAAGACCTTAAAGGACGTCGTCTGGAAATCCGACGATACTCAGATGCTACATGCTTAGGAAGAGGAAGGATGGCAAACTATTTGTGTACCATTCTTCCAAGCAGATCCCGTTTCCAGTAGCCTGTACTGTGCACTGCATTCTGCATGTACTGGTAGATGGTCTGGTAAACCGTGCTGGTGCTCTGCCATTGTTGTAAATGCTGCATTTTGAGAGATTCAATTGGTTGCTGTAGTGGAAGGGAAGTTCATTCAGTAGGTTTTGAGTATGTGAGTTTTGTATATCCGTATATGCCAATGAGTCATGTCGACACAATATGATCAGAATCTGCGAATATAGCCAACTACATCTTCGCCTCATTTCTCTCATTGTCTTCTTTTTTTAGGTTGGATACACAGGTATCCCTGGACATTACCAGTTCTTGGTGCGTGAGAACTTCCCGGACAGTGAACTGCAGCTTTGCTTGGCCTATTTATTCCTCGCACATACACATAGATTTATAATTCTGTTCAGCAAATGTGTCGTTGTAAAAGTGATGTTGTGTTTAGCCACATAACAACCATACTGACGAATTGGACGTGGTGTCCGGACACAAATACAAAAAAAAAGCTGTTGCCTAAGCATAGACGCGCAACCTCCTCACCAACACACCTATGAATGCCCATCCTCCTGCCCCCATAGAGGTGACCACGCATTGTCGGCACCTTAGAAGTTAAAGACAAAGCACACAAGCAACGACAGGCACCGACACTATGAAAAAAAGAAAAAAGGAAAAAAAAAAGTTGCCACCACGGGAGAAACAGCCGGATCTTTATCACAACGCCGCACAGGGCTCCACCACCGCACAAATAATTGCCATATATTTTTTTCGAATAAGGGGGATCCCCCATTTTCATTAAAGTATTAACGGAAATACACAGCAGTTCTGGAAAAGTTGAGGAAAGCAAAAGAGGACGGCCTAGAAAGTCGACCGAAAGACAAATTGACAGCAGTCCTGATATAGCGCCTATGACACGGCAAAGCACAACGTATGAACTAAGGTTCGCTGAACATAAACGACTTGATCTTCCACAGCATTCTTTTTTTATTTCGCCATCATGTGCGCCGGCTGTTGTCGAGGTCTTGATCATCCCCGACTCTCTTCAGGTTGGCTCCCCATGAATTGAACGGTTGAAGCTGCATCATCAGTCGGCGCTGGTAGCATCATGAGCGGCGCCTGAGGGTGCACCACCAGAAGCTTGACAGCACCCTTGTACATCTCCTCGACGCTTGATCTCATCTCTTCCTTGTCGCCGTCCTTGAGAGCACCTGCCCAGTTTTTCATAAGAGCACAAGAGTGACTGATTATTGTTAGAGGGCTTTGTATTTTTTTTCCTTCAAAACATATGTTGTTTCTGGTGTTCCATATGGACCAGCAAATAGCACCAATCCCCAAAGCATGACTTTGTGATGCTTTAGGTAGCCATTTTGAACACCAGGTCCAACATTGATCGAAATTCACAGGAATGTTATCAGCACCTAGTGTAGTAGCTATGGTAGCCCATACACATTTTGCTGTGGAACATGTAAACAACCGGTGATCCACTGTCTCTTCTTGATCACAAAAGCAACATAAAGAATCTCCCACCCATTTCCTCTTGACCATATTGTCTCTAGTTAATATAGCCTGATTTGCCACTAACCATAAGAAGATCTTGATTTTAGGAGGCACCTTATTTTTCCAAATATATTTATAAGAAGGGCCATTATCAGATTTTGAATAATTGCCATATATAGCATTCATGGACCACCAAATTTCTTTACTGCATTTGCATCCAATGGAAAGTGGCTAAGAATCGAAGAAGCCACAGGCATGTATCCCAAATCTAAACACATCGTTCCATGTCATCATAACAAGACGCGCCAAACAGTTCCGGCCTACAGAGACCAACCAAAACACCAACGGTACCTGGACGCCACACTAAGCCGCCTGGATCCATCCTTGCCCCTCTCGGCGGTCGATTCAGAGGCGCATGGACGAAGCCTGCGACGAAGCCTGCCGCGCCCCTTATCCTTCCCACCGGAGTTCTTTATCCCCGCACCGAAACCCTGGACATCGACAAGACAGCGCACTGTTCACAGTCTCGAGACCCACGCTTAGATGGACCAAGCAAGCGAGCAGGTGGTGAACCTCAGCGTCTTACCTTGCTTCCTGAAGCTCGAGCAAATGCGCCTCCTCTCCACCTCCGTTTCCTTCTCCCCTGTTCTTGAATGCGGCAGCGGTCCGGTGGACTCAAGGATGACGATGAATCGAGTAGAAAACCCCGGTGCCGCTGCCGAACCAACACTGGGCCATGTACTGACTCCACGCACGATTTGGGCCGAATCCATGCACCGACCATAGGATGCCAGGCCTGCAGAATACCACAACGGGCTGTCTTGAGCCAGCCCAAAAAACACGTCCATTGGGCCAAAATAGACAGCCATCAGTTTTTTTTGTCCTCTTGTGCTTTCCGTTGAAATTCTCGGTTGATCTCTGTTGATGTTTACTTTTTATACTTACCATACACATTGCATCTTTCATTCCAAATATTGCATGGCCATTGATCACGCTCATGGGCGCGCGCAAGAAACTAGTTGGTTGTAGTTCTGCAACGCTCTTGTCGTTGTGGTTGAGTGTAGTGCTATGCGACACGTGTTGAGATCTCAGTCTAACCGGGCGCTGCAGTTAGTTTGAGTTGGATGCTTTTGTTTTTTTTTTTCCGACAAGTTTGAGTTGGTTGCTTATAGGTGATAGTTTAGTTCAATTTGTCTTTGATTGTTGCTCCTATTACTCTTGTTGTTGCTTTTACAACATATTTTTCACTTTGGTCATTTCTTTTTTAGTATAGCAGCAGCCTGTCCTGCACAATTTTTTTTTCCAAAACAAAGCTTCGATAAACCTAACACTTATTATGGGTTTTGAGATTTATTTGAAATTGATGTAGTCAATATCTAGGCGGACCAAGTCTAACTGAGGCCTTATTTAGATGCCCAAATTTGGGTCCAGAATTCACTATGCAAAAAGAAGATTCCCATCACATCAAAATGTCGGCACATGCATGAAGTACTAAATGTAGATGAAATTAAAAACTAATTGTACAGTTTTGTTGTACTTTGCGAGACAAACATTTTGAGCCTAATTAATCAATGTTTGGATAATTTTTATCAAATACAAACGAAACGCTACAACGGCGCTACAGTGTTTTTTCCCAACTTTGGATGTCCAAAGTTGGGCATCTAAACAAGGCCTGAATGTAACAATCTTTCTTGTGCATTTGGCTTTCTTGTGCATTTGGTCACTGCAATTGTTTCCTGAAGGGTGGCAGTCTGGCAGATCACATGTGGAAGGACAGTAGGCGGCAGTGAACAAAGCCTGTGTGGACTGTGGACTTGGTAGGCCAGTTGCCGAGGTGCATGGGCCACAACCCGCGGGCATTTCCTCGATAGTTCCTTGCTTTGTGTGGCTGGCATCACGAGGGAACGACGCTTTTTTCTGGTCTTGCTATTCCTGAATACATGTCCCTACTCAGTAGGGACAACCAGAATCTGTGGAAATAGAGAAAACAGGGGATAGAGAAGGTGAAGAACAAGGAAAAGAGGATGGAAAAGAAAGTACTAGCAAAAATAGCAGAGCCCCCGGAAGGGGCAGACCAAGAAAGAAAACATGAAGATACTCTTCTGGAATATAAGGGGTCTGGGGGAGCAAGAAGGAGGGGCCAGTTAAAAAATTTGGTGAGTCAACATGGACTAGAGGCTGTTTGTCTGCAGGAAACAATTAAAAGAGACTTCACAACTAATTTTTTGAGTGATCTAGTCAATGGACAGGACTTTGTCTGGATTTGGACAGAGGCTGTAGGTCATTCTGGTGGTACTTTAACACGGGTGAGGAGGAGAGACATTGAAATCATTGATCTAGACAGAGGTTCTTTCTTTTCCAGTATTAGAGCTAAGAATAGGCAGGATAATTTTATTTGGGAAATAGTGAATGTATATGGCCCATTACAAGATGACAGGAAACAGGCTTTTATAGAGGAAATCAAAGCTAAGGTTCAGAGTATGCAATGTGCTTTTGTGTTAGGGGGAGATTTTAATCTGGTTAGATGTGCAACAGAGAAATCTTCAGAGATGGTGGAGCAATACAAGCTGGATCTTTTCAACAATTTTATCTCAGAATGTGGAATCAGAGAGATGCCAAGAAAGGGAAGTAAATTCACCTGGACTAACAAACAGGACAATCCTATTATGAGTGTGCTAGATAGAGTATTCACAGATTGCCAGTGGGATAGCCATTTTCCATTGGTCACATGTGAAACTCTTACTAGAGTGGGATCGGACCACAATCCTCTGATGGTGAATACAGAGGATGTTAGAGTAAGTCACCCATATATGTTCAGGTTTGAGATGGCTTGGTTCCTTAATCAAGAGTTCCAGGATAAATTGCTTGAAAAATGGCCTAACAGAGGAAATGAAGGTGTTCAAGATTATTGGAAAAAAGTGAAGACATATGTCAGGACTTTCAGTAAAGGTTGGGGGAACAACATTAGAGGAGCTAACGTAAGAGAGAAACAGACATTAACAGAGGAGAGCGAAAAGGATAAATGCACTTGCGTAAAGTAGACCTTTAAGTGTGGATGAGTGGAGACACGAGATACACTAGAGAGGAAGCTCGAGCAAAACTTGTATGCTTTTGAAGAGCTTCAATGGCGAGAAAAGGGGGGAGAGAAATGGATTCTACAAGGTGATGCTAACACCGGTTATTTCCACAACAAAGCAAATGGCGAAAGAAAAATGTACAATCTTCTCCCTGGAGGATGGGGACAGGATCATAACTGGACAAAAGAGGAGCTTAGGGAACACATAGAGGGGTACTACAAAAACTTATTTGGGGCGAGAAGAACATGGAGATATTTCAACTGCGAGAAGGCTTCGGCGTAACGGGATACCTTAACAGATGAACAAGCTAGTGAACTGATACAACCATTCACTGCACTAGAGATTGAAGCAGCATTGAGAGACATGGATGCTAGTGCTTCACCTGGACCTGATGGCTTACCAGCAGGTTTCTACAAAAAACTGTGGCCACATATCAAAGAAGTGGTGATTGAAATGTTCAATAGTCTACATGAGGGGAACTTTAATATGTCTAGGTTAAACTATGGGTTAATAACCTTGATCCCAAAAACTCAAGAGGCTAGTAATATAAAAAACAGTTTAGACCTATTTGCTTGCTAAATGTTGATTATAAATGGTTTACCAAGGTGTTGACAATGAGGCTGAAAAGTGTGCTCACAGGATAATAAGTCAGGCACAGACAACTTTTATACCAGGCAGATACATATTGGAAGGAATAGTGATGCTACATGAAGTCTTGCATCAGTTGAGAATACAACACAGACAGGGAGTGATTCTGAAATTAGATTTCAAAAAAGCTTATGACAAGGTACATTGGGGTTTCATGATGGAAGTGCAAAGAAAGAAAAAATTTCCAGAAAAATGGATAGAGTGGATGAAGCAGGTAATTGAAGGTGGCAGAGTAGGGATAATAGTGAATGGGCAGCCTGGAGGCTATTTCAGAACATATAAAGGGTTGAGGCAGGGTGACCCTCTATCACCACTGCTGTTCAACCTGGTGGGGGATACCTTATCCATGCTATTGGACAGAGCAAAAACTAGTGGGTTGATAAGAGGACTAGTGCCAGAGTTGTTTCCAGGGGGGATCACACATTTGCAATATGCTGATGACACAGTGCTCTTCTTGAATCAAGATGAAGAATCTATCAGCAATACTAAATTCCTGCTCTACTGTTTTGAAGCCCTATCTGGATTGAAGATAAATTATGACAAGAGTGAGGTATATGTGTTAGAGGCCACAATAGAAGTACAGAGAGATTGCGTAAGCATTCAACCGTAAGGTGGGCACTTTTCCAATGAAATATCTTGGAGTTATGATTGACAGGTATTACATGAGTTCACAGGATTTTGACTTTGTATGTAACAAAGTGGAGAAGAGAGTGCCAACTTGGCAGAGTTGTTTGCTTTCTTATGGGGGTAAGATGATTTTGATAGAGTCCTGCCTGAGCTCAGTGCCTAATTATGTGATGGGGATCTTTCATTTGAAGGGAGAAGCACATCAAAAAATGGAGACAGCAAGATCTAACTTCTTTTGGCATGGAGCTGGGCAGAAAAAGAAGTATCATATGATGAAATGGGACACACTTGCAACTCCTAAACCGGTGGGAGGCCTAGGTTTTACAGATACAAGAGTAATGAACAGGTGTTTATTATCAAATTGGATCTACAGGTTGGAAAGGGGGGATAAGATTCCTTGCTGTAATTTGTTGAGAGCAAAGTATATGGGGAAAAAGGTTTATATTCTTCAAAACAGAGAAATGCTTCACAATTCTGGACAGGTTTACATGAAGTTAAGCACTGGTGTGCTAGAGTGTTAGTATATGTTGTCAGGAATGGTAAAAAAGCTAGATTCTGACTGGATGTGTGGATGGGGGGTTGTCCCTTCAGTATAAGGTTTAAGAGCATCTTTGATGTGTGCAATGAACAAAGTAATACAGTTTCTGAAGTTTTAAAGGAGGGTGGAATCAATCTAACTTTCAGGAGAACTTTTGGCAATACAGAGTGGGGAGAGTGGCAGGAAATGATTCAGCTAATAGAGGATTTCCAGTTAGAAGAAAGAGAAGACACAGTGACTTGGGCATTGGAGAAAAAGGGTCAGTTCACCACAGCATCTCTGTATAAGGAGTTAACCTTCCCTGGAATGCACAACAAAGAAGTGATGAGTATATGGAGAGCAAAGATACCATTGAAGATTAGGTTTTTTCTGTGGTCATTATATTCAGACTGCCTTCCAACTACTGAATAATTGTTAAAGAGAAATTGGCCAGGGGAGATAGAGTGTAAAATGTGTGGGCAAGAGGAGTCTGTCCAACACATTTCCTTTGAGTGTGCACTTGCAAACTATACCTGGTGGGTGTTGAGAGACGCTTTAGGCTGGCCTGATCTTCCAACTAACCTGACACATTTTCTTTCTCTAAGTCATGGCAGAGGAAACTTTCCTAAGCCAATGATGATTTTCTTGCTTGCTTGTGTTTGCTGGAGCTTATGGCTGACCCGAAATGACTTTGTGTTTAACAATAGAGTTGTTTCAGGTGCTAACACAGTGCTATATCAAACTATTGTATTCATGCAGAAGTGGAGCATCCTTCTACGGGACAAGGAAAAAGAGTGGGGACAGAGGACGATGGACAGGCTATCCAGGTTCTTGGAGCAAAGCGCGCAAGGATAACTGCGTGAAAGAAGGAGGACTGGAAGAGGCTATGACAAGTGATCAAAAGTTTGGGGGTTGAGAGAAGTTCTGTAAACTTTAGATAGTCGCTTCAAAAACTTGTGAGCTTAGAGTCCATGTAATAAGGTTTCTGGAGAGAGTGCCTGGGTGAGGGGCAAAAACTTGTTTACGTTTGCTTAAAGAGGCCATTTGTGCTATGAGCCTATCTTGTAAACTGGTAACCCCAGTATGTGCAAACTCTTTTGCTTTCAATATAAAGCAGGGCCAAAAGGTCTTTGGTCTAAAAAAAAACTCAGTAGGGACAACGCGTTTCCTACTGATTATAATCCCTTTTCTTTTTCCAACTATCTTCGATTTCGATGTGGATCCTCTTGATCTTCTTTGCTATATCTACTTATCGCTTTGCCTTTTCTTTTCCATATAAATGGCTTTCTCTATCTTTTGGCATTATAGGAAGTGCCTTACGGATGTTAGGTTTGATGGTGGGAGAGCAAAATATATAAGATAGGAGTAACCCTCACACCTATCAAGCTAATAATTTAGATTGAATTAGACCTATAAATCCTAAATATGTTGTATGCTCCGGTGGATTTGGACACTAGAAGCGCCGGCTTGTGGGTATAGCGAGCTAGGTAGGATCTGCTGCGCACTCTAATAAGTGGTATTGTAGCCCATGGTAGAAAACAAACTAGAAAATCACAGAGCCCATTAAGCTCTCATAGGTCACAGTTGTGAGTGACAGAGTGCTTTGCAAGCAGGGAGTGAAGAATGTTTTCCAGGAGAACAACCAGGTTGACTCAGAGGTCATGTATGGATTTGTGTGAGACATACTTATATTCTTTTCGTCCTAAAATAAGTGGTGTTTTAGGTTTTCGTGCCACAAGTTTGACTCAATTTATAAAAAATATATGTAATATTTATATCTTTAAATAATTTTGTTAAAAAACTAGACTTAAAGATATAATTGTCGGTAGTTTTTTTCGGTAAACGAGACACTTATTTTTATTTTGAGATGGATGAAGTATATCGTTGAACTTAGGTCTAGAGAATGTCTTTCGGAGATTGCACGCGGTCGTTGTACCACGGACGAAATTGTTAGGTTTAGTAATTGATGATAGTGGGTTGCAGGACCCACGAGAAATCAGAGCCCGAGTTAAATATGCCTGCCAATCGGGCCGTAAAGCAGGCCTCTTGTCCTCAAGAACAGTGGAGCATGTGAACACCTTCAGTGGGCAGTGACTGGCTGACTGCACATTTCTCATTTACTCCTAATACGGAAGAACAGCAAGATCGTACAAGCAGCATTTAGGAATCAAGATCGTACAAGCAGCATTTAGGAACCCAGCTCCTTTACTTGTGAAGTCATATATACACACTCCTACTGTCCTACATGTGTATGCAAGCTAGATCAAAGGAAAGCGTTTCATTCTCTTCAGAGGAAAGACTAAGAGGGCACTCCCGATCGATACTTTCTTCATCACCTGTTCACCTGCAGCCTAACCAGAGGAAAGGCGAGGGCCGAGGCAGCTCTCCACTTTTCTGGATATATCTTGCCGTTCAAGCCGTGTGGTGGTGTAGTAAGTTCTTACTCTCCTCTTTACTGGTTTGGTTGGTAAATATTTTCCCATATATATATGGCCCCTAGCCTCTATGCTACCCTCCGCGTTTGTAGATGAAGGACCTTTTCTTTGTCTGCAGTCCTCGTTGTTTTCGATCTGGTTGCCATAGCAGTATCGCACGTGGGGTAGCATATTCCAAATCATTGTTCGAGTTCTTTTTCTTGCTCGCAACCCATGGGCCATGGGGAAGAGCTCGGGTAAGCTGATGCTGGCGCGGCAATGCGTGGATCCGTCGGCTCGAGGCCCGGGTCGTCGGTGAGAGATCATTGCATGAGAGTGCTGGAGCAGCCGGGGCGGATCTGGTTGGCGTACGGCCGGGGCTGGACGCGATTCTGGCCATCGGGGGTACGTAGGAGCCGATAGCCAGCGGTGGCGTGCAAGCATCACAAGCACCGGCAGCGCTCGTGGGTGCCCTAATGGTTCGGCAGAGGACAACATGTGGCGTCCCGGTACGTGCGCCGCGCCCAGCTGTCATCTGCAGGGCCAGAGTATCTCCTTTTGAATCCAATCCCACCCTGAGTCTTTATTTTACACTTAGTAATTAAATAAAACGGAGGCCGGTAAGTAGCACATGTGTTCGATTATTTGGCAAAAGCTTTGTCAAATTTTTATTAGATGAGAAAAAGATAAGACCAGCACTGGGAAAAAGGAACTATTTACCCCTCTGGATAAAAAAGCATACAAAAAAAAACTAAGATTAAGTCTAAAGCTACTGATGGGCACCACCATTTGATCTAGAAGCCCGCGGGTATTGATAATCAATATAAGCGGACCAGACAAAAGAAATGGGACCAAGCTGGTCAAGTCATGCTACGTACTGTACTGTCATTTAAATTAGAGCCCTTTTATAATACTAGGAAATAATTTTCAACGGCTCCCAACAGCTCCCAACGGCTCTACACAATAGCAATTTTCGTTGACTTAATTTGTTTAAGGGCTATTTGGTCTTTACACAACTTCCTCTCACCGCCTTCACCCCACCCCCACGCCGCAGCCTGACCCGGTATCGCAGCCCCCACCCCATGCCGAACACAGCGCGCCCTCTCCCTCATGGCCTCGCCCTAACTAGCCGCCGCCGTCCTGTTCATTACGAGTTTACCGACCAGTGTTCAATACAAGTTCGATTGACAAACTGCATACCAAGTAAGAACTGGAAGGCCCAGGTCGCTGTCCTAAACATGTCATAACTCAAATTTGACAAACCTGAATGCATAATAACGTCTGCGGTACTTGCACTTCTAGTCCTGGCGTACGTACCGTACATGGAAAAACAATATAATGAACCCTATCAGCCAAGTGTGGACGGTGACGACGGATGCCACTTGAAACTGAGTCGATGAACTCTAATGAACCCTATCATTCATCTAACTATATGAAATCCCAACTATAGTACTTAATTATTTCATACCAAAATATCATTTGAACAAATAAAAAAAGTACTATTTTAACCTTTTTAAAAATATAACTACGAAAAATCAATTATCACTACTATATTTGGAGTTTTAATTCCCCTTAATTTTAAAGCTATTGGGAGTTGTTACGGCGTATATGGTCCACCTACCATAGACACATCTCAACTGCTCCGAACGCTTCCATCTTGAGAGCTCTCAATGACTTCCCTCATATTAGGCCCACAAATCATACACATATTAAATATTTTCTTAATATTTTCCAATAGCTCCCCAAGCATTGTAAAAAAGTTCTTTTAACCTTGGTTTGATTTGGGTGGAATACTACATGCATTTATTATAGTACTACTAGTAATTAATGAATATCTGAACGGTTTCCCTTGCCAACTGGCCATACCGTTCAGATACGGGTGAGTACTATGTACTACAGAGTAGGTACTCTCCCTCCGTCCCATTGAAGATGTCATTGGAAATCCGTGCCTCTCTCACAAACACGTTTTCCGGGCGACATCTTCAATGAGACGAAGGGAGTACGTAGCTAGCTCAGCTCTCGTTTCTACTTCGCCCAATCAACCATGCATATGATGCTTATGCGACCAGAGCTTCCTTAGCTTCAGTATGATGCTTATGGTTACGCGCGAGCGCAGTATCTGTGTGTACAACGTTCCCTGGCTTGACTGTATTATTACTCCGATCCTCTTTATATTTGTTCGTCACTGCAGTTGATCGACCTGTGTTCATTAATCAACCTTTGATATAATATATATAGCTAGATAGCTCCATAGAATATATCTCTACTAGTGCGGTGCCTGGCAGCGCTCTAGCTCAAAATATGTACTTTACTTTAGCTTTACATAAATTGTTCAAGAGGCGCTTGGTTGGAGTGTGGCCAATATCATCTCGCTAGAGTTCATAATGATTAGCTAGCTCTCTGCATATGATATTATTATCTTACTCATCAACATATTATATTCATCAGAGACTCATGACTAGACTAATATATAATTATAATTCTGCTTTCATGGATACATGGCACAGCTATACAGACGACGTGATTATTACAAATGGAATGTGAAACCAGCAGTGCGCGAGCTCTCTTGGAGCGCATGCTACTTAATGCAAGTATGGAGCCTATAAAACTGCCACTATCACTTCTAAAAGACGTCACCAACAATTTCTCTGAAGACCAGCTAATTGGAAGTGGTGGCTTTGCGAATGTCTACAAGGTATAGTATATGACCAGCTAACTGCATATATATGCCACCGCATGTCCTCAGTCTTAATTAATCTATATATTTTTATGCCTCTCATCTAAATACAGCTGTAGCATCTATTCATAAACAGCGACGAACACTACGCTATCTTTTTGTGACACCATGCGAGAGAGGCTGCTGAAAAATAGGGAAAATCCCATGTGGGAATCCTGAGTCGACCCACGACCAATTGCTCGATCCCCACCACTTGGTCTCAACCGCATGAGCTACTGCTAGTTCCCCATGCACTTTTGACTTTTCTAGATACGTAGTCTTTACTATATTGGGAAATAGATATGTACAATAATGTTTATAATAAGATTTTAGATGGAGGGACTATATAATTAATGTTCATGCCGATATGGCAAGCTTATTACTTAATTGTGACTGCAGGGACTACTCCAGAATGGGATAGTCGCTGTAAAGAAGCTGTCTCATATTGACATTGATGAGGTGGATTTCCAGCGAGAGATTAGTAGTCTCATGAAGGTGAAGCATATGAATATAGTACGATTCTTGGGTTACTGTGGTGACACACAACAGGAAGTAGTGACTCACCAGGGCAAGCACATCCTTGCGGAGGAACGACGAAGGTTGCTCTGCTTTGAGTATTTGCCAAAAGGGAGCCTTCGTGAGCATATCACTGGTACATTTATTTTTATCTCAATACTATTAATTTATTTCCTTCGATTAATGGAACAACTCAGTCATTCATATATTATACCTCAGATATCCACACACACATGTATATGGATGCTATACCTCATACCTGTTGATAAATATTATTATATTGGGCACGATGAAACCCAAATATCCGTTCTAGGTCTATTGTTATTAACTGCATTACCTCGTGGGGTATTTGTAGGTATATGGGAGAGACTCGGAGTGTGTAACCCTATATATATACTATATACCAGATGGATTCTCCGCGCGTTGACGCGGGTATGATAAATGAATATGAATATTAAAATGTTAACTTAAAGAAATAGAAAATGTACATCTATGGTACTGAATATTTGTAACGTCCTAGCTAGAGACATCACTGAGAGCTACCAAACTATCTAGTTAATTTGTACTTAATAATGCATAGTGCAATTATCGCGATTTCGAGGAAAGTGAGATAAGCATCTCGTTGTACCTTGTGGTTGGAGTAACATGCCTCATAGATCGGATGGAATCTGAAAGGTTAAAAGACATCATATTATATTTTGAACAATATATATAGCAAACGTTGTACTAAAGATTTTTTTTTGAAAGGACTAGAAGGGCCAAAGGCCCCTATAGGAATTTTCTTAAAAAAGCTAAAATGAGTCCAATAAGATTACAACCAAAGCAACAAAACAAACTAAAAAAACAGAAGAGGAAAAAGAGAACAGAGCCATGAAAGGCTAACCTGGGCCCGAAAGTGAGCTCAGGAAACAAAGAAAGAAACAAAAAAGATGAAAAAGAGATACAATCTATAATAGATTCTGAATCCATAAATCAAATGTTGCAGAGAACTTGGCCTTCAACCCTAAGGAGAGGATTCTTAGTTCTTTCTCAAAAATTTCTTTAACTCTGCTCAGCTATGGAGGAACTCTGTTGAAGATTAGCTCATTCCTCACATTTCAAATTGCCCAACGCATTAGTATGATGACATTCATCAAGAAGTTTGGATGTGCCTGTCGCTTAATTTCTTGAATTGCCTGCAGAACATAAGTCTGCCCATGGATATCTATGTTGATCAGATTCTGAATGGAGAAAGGGCAGGTCAGAAATAGGTGTTCAATGGTCTCTTCGATTGCATTCTGGCATAGTACACAATTTATGATTCTAACTGCATTCCTTTTCTTCTGAGTATGTTCCTGGTGCTGATCGTGTCCTTCATCAGTAGCCAAAAGAATACTTTGTGCTTTGGCTGACAAGAGTAGTTCCATAGCCACCTGTACTACTATGGTGTTGGGTCTGCTGTGTGTTCTTCTTGTATATATTAGCCCTAAAGTTCCCCCAAATGGTTGACCAGCAGTCCCACTGATCAGTGATGGAGATAGTGTTTGTCAGTGTTTGCATCTGCTGGTACTGTTGAAAGGCTAACATTGATAATGGAATGTTGAACACTTCTATCAGCTGCTGACGAGCCATCCATTCATTTATAGTCAAATTCTCCTTATTTATGAATGAGAATAGTTGTGGGAATTCCAGTGCTTTGCCGTTGCCTTCCCCAATTATCAAACCAGGTCTTGCAAGTTGTTCTTCCATCCTGAATTTGGACTGTTGCTATTTTCTTGTAATCATCAATGAGGTTCAGAACATCTCTCCACCAAAATGACCCTCTTTTGATGTGGTTTGGCAGTTTCCCATTCCCGTAGTGTTTCTCCCATATCAAAGATACCCAGGGTATGTCTTTCTTGTTAAAAAATTTGTCCAGATTTTTCATTAGCAAAGCATCATTCTGCCTTTGTAGATCAATGACTCCCAGTCCTTCTTTAGCTTTGGTGGAACAGACTAAAGATTGAGGAACTAAATCTCCAAACAAATTATAGTGACGTGTTCAGGAATTTGCAGTTACCCAATTTCTGTTGAATCAATAATCAAAGGAAGGGATAGAATGATCATATGAACCAATACTTCAACCTGTGAAGTACACAATCAGAAAACAAAAAACATGTGATTAGAAATATATAATTTTCTACCCTGAGAGAAAGTTCTTAAAAGCCACAAACAATCAGAAAAGATCAAAAAAGGATTACTAACTTACCATGCAAACTCCGATCTAACAAAATCTTCATCAAGGCACATGGCCGTGTGAGGCATTGCTATGTTGCCTCTCGGTGGACAAATTGCTATGTTGCCTCTCGGTGGACAAACTGGCTGCTCTGCTCATATAGGAGTGTGTCATTTACTACAGCATAAGAAGTTGAGTGGTTGAATTTTAAACGGTAGAGTCCAAGGGAATTTTAAACTGTGCGAGTCCAAGGGATAGAGGCCTGTGGCTGTTGGTGGACTTGGAAGGTGGAAAAAGGCTACAGGATCACATGAGAAATGGAAAGGATTTAGTGCAACAAGTGCACTTGGCTTGTGCATGTATTGCTAAAAACAGTGGTCCACTTTGCAAGGATAGGAGACAGGGAAGTGGATGATGATATGGCTTAAGGAGAAGCTAGAGAAATAGGTCGTTAGCTTTATAGGAGTTTAGGATTTAGGATGTGGATCTATTTTTATCTTTTTAGAAGTTTTTTTCATCTTCAATTAATCTCTAACGATACATATATATCTTTGTTTTCCAACGATGCACCTCATCTAGTACTGATAGGTCTCGAAACTTCTGAAAATTTCTGTCTAAATCTCCCCGGCAAATCAATGCAAGCGTCCTTGACAAGCAAACACACACCTATTCCATTTTTTTTTTACAACGACTTCACACCTATTCCATATTGACAATAGCTGGTGTTAATGAAGTAAGGTATATCAATTACAGCACAACCAAATGACAAAAATAGCAACCCATTCAACACAACACCATTACAACTAGTCATGTTCGGCCGACCACAAGGCTAATTATATGATAATAAAGATCTAAGCATAAGGCATCATGACATCTCTCTCCCTTGCTACTAGCTAGTTCTCCACATCTCTTCCTCGCTTACTAAAATATATCATTGAATTTTGCACATTTGCCCCCAGATTTTATCCTTTTCAATTATTGCATTTGATTTTCAAAGTACATCTCTGATTCCCCTGACCGACACACTAAACTTGCAAAGCAAAACTACACACTTGAGAACATCTATGGGACAATAAAGAACAAGTCTCTAAATATCTTCTGTTATATGGTGACTCAAATCCTGCTTATAATAAGACCCAATAGAGATGTGCTATTATGACTCAAGTATAGAATCATACTCCCTTTGTCCCCCAATAAATCAATTCCTAGAATCTATTTTGGTATTTTTTTAACTTTTTAACTAACTATAGAAAAGAGTAACGATATCTATGACATAGAATGAGCAAATTATGAAAAATATATTCTATGTTACATCTATTGATACTTCATTGATATCATAAATGAAGGACCGGTAAGAAATGCGACGAGAGGGGGGTGAATGGGAGCTTCAAAAATTTTCCTTTCGAAATTCGAGCCTATATCCCGCATTCACACACCAAGAACCGAAACACAACGCAAAGAGTGATCACGACCACGAGATGGGTGGATGTTCCCTAGGAACACAAATGGATCACTACTTGATCGAATCGATGCAAACGCAAATCTCGACTTCTATCGAGGAGAAGTGAGACAAAGAAAGCTCCGAGTGCGGTCAGCGGAAAACAAAGACCGCACCGAAACGACCTACACGAAAATAGACAACCGGAGAGCCAAACAGTGCGCAAAACGAAGACCGGATGACCAAAACGCAACCAAAACAGCCCTGAGGGCACTCAAGGCGGCTTGGCCGGCTTGAGACTCGCCGGCCGACTCGGCCGCCCTCGGCCAGCCTGGCCGGCTATCTAGCCGCCGAGCGGTTTTTGGCCCGGCCGGCTTGGTCGACGCTGGGCCGGCTTGGCCGGGTTTGGCCGAGGAGAGTCCAGAGGGCCGGTTTTCCTTGGACCCAAGTCGGCTTGGCCGGGAAGTCGGCTTGGCCGGTTTTGCAAGTCGGCTTGGCCGGTTCTTGCGGGAACAAAGCACGGGAAAAGTCCCCAAAACTTGATTTCTCCTCCAAATCAAAATCAACTAGAACCAAATTTCACAGGCATGTTCCTGATGCAGTTGGAGAGCTATCTCTAGGAGATCATCACTCAATTCGATGAGAGGAGGAAGAAATCACGAAAATCCCCAAAAGTGGATCTTGAGCACACCTAGAGGAAAAGGTCCATGGATCTCCGATCTCGTGAGGAGTTAGACAAATTCCTTCGGTGGAATCACTTCACTCACATCCTAGATCAATCCATAGCAAGAAAAATCATCTCAAACGACCTCAAATCAAAGAAATCGAATTGGGAACACAAGAGGCAAAAAGGGATCTCAGGAAAATCACAAATTCAACTCAAGAATCACGAGACACATGATTTAATCCGGAGGAAACAAAGAGAGACTAGGCGCTCGCACCACACACCGGTTCGAGTACAAATCAAAAGATTTGCGTACATCTCTCTCACACAAAGAAACTAGAGGAAGGAAAATCCTAAAAGGAGGAAATGGAAATGGAAGAGGTGAGGGGAAGGAGACCCTCATCCTTTATTTATAGGGGCAAGTCTATTTTACATTCCTTCTTTGCCCTTGGATACATGAAGAGCCACACCACTTAGCCGGGGCATAAGGGTCCAACTCGAGCTTCACTTGATCCGACGACCACCGCGCCTCCTCACCGGTAGCCTTGCTTCCAAGCAATCTCCCGATGCCGCCACGTGTCGTCCGTCCGCATCGGGACCTCCGCCCCGGTTTTGAGGCGCAAACCGGGAAACCCGCCGCCGATGGTTTTGAGGCGAAACCACCAAACCCGCGAGTAGCGTAGCCCATACGCATCCCCCGCCGTGTACACTTGCGCTCGTTGATGTCCCAGTACGTCGGCCACCACGGCCGGCCACCCGGTCCTCGGGTCCCTCGATCCAAGCCTCACGTCCGCCCTTCACCGCACCCGGTCCGCCGCCACGGCACGCCCTACTTGATCTTCACCGACCGTCGACCACCGTCTCCGAGCTCGACACCTGCAGACAACATGAGCCAAGAGACACCATTGTTTGACACGTATCCGCGTGCCATCGGTTAGTAAGAACACACACACACGCCTTGTGTTGGCATGTTGACAATCACTCATCAACACAAACCAGAGACAACTCATCCAAATGACCAAGAGTCAAAGAAAAGCAGAAAATAGGTCATTTGCAATGAGCAAAGCGAGATCACAACTTGGTCCCCAAAGACATGGGCAACGGCTCGACGCGACCAAGAAAACCAAAGCTAGCCCTCAAGAAGAGGCAAAAGGCTCAACACCACTAGCACAGCATAGAACAACTGAAAAAACACCACTAGCACAGCATAGAACAACTGAAAAACAGCTAGATCCTCAAGAAGAGGCAACGGCTCAACACATCTAGCAAAACAGCTCAAACTCAAAGCTTGGAGTGCAACTCCCCCTTGGCAAATGCATACTCACCAATGAATACAACTCCCCCTTGGCAAATGCATACTCACCAATGAACTCTCTGGATTTGTGGATGTTTCTCCCCCTTGTTGGCACATGCACTTATCAAGATTGAGACAAAAGAGACTGCAACTCCCCCTCAAATCATGCCATGAAAGAAATGCAAAAGGTAGAGCTTCACAAGTATAGCAATTTGAGTACATAGATGATCTAGCAAGTATGGCAAGTGTATAGCAAAAGGCACAAGACAAAACCAATGCTCAAGCTGATCAAGTGGTACGGAATATGAAACATAAGCATTTGATCAGGTGTTGGGCATTTTATAAAAGGTGTTCACCAAAAAGAATAGCACCTTGCACATATAAGCGGAGATCAAAACAAGTGCTAACACATGTATACAAGAGTGAACTACCCCATATAACGGTCACACATCATGTCTCAAAGATACACTTAACAACACTTGTTACTACAACATTGATCGATTTAAAACAAAAGTTAACAAGGTTTCATTTAGACATGTGTAAACGAGAGGATCAAAAACTGTTCGCCAAAAAGATTGTTTTTATCATGTTTTTCAACCACGCCGAGTTCATCCCTTAGTGCAAGTGGGAAGCTATCTCGTCACGAGTGGTTGTGGACTAGCACTACAATGCCCAAGTTCATCTCACTCGAATGAATGAGAAGCAATCTCGTGACATTGCCGTGGGACGTAAAAGATCCAACTCAAAAGCTTTTCATCATTTCTTAGCTTAGACATCAAGTTTTAGCACAAGATTATCAAGAGATCCGAGCTAAGTGAATGACTCAAGAAACATGAGACATAGCAACTCAAGCATACACATGAAAGCAACAAGGTTCTCACAAAACCTACACATGCTAGTTGCCATCTCAGAGGTGAACAATTTTCGAGTTGCATCAAAATTTAAGCAGGTTCACATTTAGAAAACAGGCTTAGCTCATAACATGTAACAAGTGATCAGAAGAAGCCTAAGCCGCAAGCTCCAAGTGACATACACAAGACATACTAGCAAGAGCATGAATGTAATCAAAAACTGCTATAGTCAAGAAGCTCAATAAAGGTAATATGATACAAGATGATATGCAATATGATACACATGTAAAGCCAAAGAAGCAAAAGCAAAGAAGAAAGCCAAAGATCATACTATACATCAAGATACAAATACCCTTCTCTAAAAAGGGTAGCAAATGCCCAACTCCGCTCTCAAGTGGGCAAACCGGGTTTGATCGAGGGGCTTTGTGAAGATATCAAAAAGCTGTTCATGGGTTCTCACAGTCAAGGTCTATGTCTCCTTTCTCTTGGTGATCTCTCAAGAAGTGATATCGATCTCAATGTGCTTGGTTTTTGAGTGGAGTCTTGGGTTCTTAGCAACGCTAATGGCACTAGTGTCACACGAAAAGAGGCACTTTCCTAAAGTTCAACCCATAGTCTCTCAAGGTAGCAACCACCCAAAGCAACCGAGAACAACACGCGAGCAGGCGCCGACATACTCACCTCACAAGTGGATTGGGAAATAGAAGACTATTTGCGAGAAGACCAAGAGATCAATGACGAACCCAAAAACTCACAAGTTCCCGAAGTGGACTTTCTCTTAATTCGATCACCCGCATAATCAGCATCAGAATAACCCGAAAGAGAAAGAGATGAAGAGGTCGAGTACCATAGACCAAGCTCGGGAGTGAAGCGAAGGTACCGTAAGATGCGTTTGATAGCCTGCCGATGTGAAGTGCGCGGTGAAGACTGGAAGCGTGCGCAAAGACAGACGGCGAACTGGATGTTGGGCCTTGTCGCCGTCAGGTACAGCAACGACCCGATCATGCTGTGGTACTCCTTCTGGTCCACGACTTCTCCTTCTAGATCGGCATCCAAGGCAGTCGTGGTCGACATGGGAGTTTGAAGTGGCTTGGCATCACCCATGTCGAAGCGCTTCAGAAGATCCTTCGTGTACTTGCCTTGATGTACAAATGTCCCTTCTCGAGTTTGCTTGATTTGCAAACCGAGAAAGAATATCGCCGCCCATCATGCTCATCTCGAACTCCCCGCTCATCATATCAAAACTTTGCAACAAGAGCATGTGACGAACCACCAAAAATGATGTCATCGACATAAATCTGCACCAAAAGAGTGTCACCGCCATGCTTGAGGAGAAACAAGGTTTTGTCAACCGACCCCATGGTAAAACCCTTGCCCAAACAAAAAGGACTTCGCCGCTCATACCACGCTCTCGGGGCTTGTTTGAGACCATATAGGGCTTTGTGGAGTTTAAAGACATGATCGGGATGCTTGGGATTTTCAAAACCCGGGGTTGCCTCACATACACCTCCTCATCTATGTACCCATTCGAAAAGCACTCTTTACATCCATCTCGATACTGCTTGAACCCTTTTGAAGCTGCATAGGCTAGGAAGATCCTAATGGCTTCTAAACGGGCAACAAATGTGCAAAGGTTTCCTCATAATCTATCCCTTCTTTCGACGGTACCCGAGCAACCAACCTAGCCTTGTTTCTCACCACAACCCCATCCTCACTCTGTTTGTTCTTGAACACCCACTTGGTTCCTATGGGATGACACTGAGGTGGAGGTGGTACTAAAACCCACACTTGGTTTCCCTCAAAGTTCTCAAGCTCCTCATGCATGGCATTTACCCAATCTGATCGGTTAATGCCTCAACCACTTCTTTGGGTTCGAAATTTGCAACAAAAGCGGAATGTGCAAAGTGCGAAATCTCATAAGATCTCGTTGCGAGTGACCCGCTCATTTATGTTACCGATCATGGTTGAAGGAGGATGGCGATGCTGAATGTGTCGTGGTGCTTCTCTTGATGAAGACACCTCCCCCTCAACAAGAAACCGGAGCTTCCTCGGTGCAGCTGGAACAAGCTGAGGAGCCTCGTCGTACGGTCCCCATGTGGTAGAAGATGTGGGAGTGGGACCGTCAACGGAAGTAGTCGTCGCAGGTCAACCGGGCAGCCGGTGGAGTCGGCTCGGGATCACCCCAATCGGCATCGTCCCGCTCCTCCTCCACAAAGATGCTCTTGTTCATCTCCTCATCACCTCGCACTTTCAAAGACAAGAAGAACAAGGTGCGGTCTCGTCGAAGGTGACTTCACAAGTCTCCATGACACGGTTAGTTTCAAGGTTAAGTACTCGATAAGCATGCGAATGAGATGCATAACCAAGAAAAATCCCGTCAGAAGATCTTGATTCAAACTTGTCTAAGTTTCCCTTCTTCAAGATAAAGCACTTGCAACCAAACACTCGAAAATGGCTCACTTTGGGCAAGCGGTCAAACCGCAACTCATAAGAAGTCTTCTTCGTAAAAGCTCGAAGGAAGATGCGATTTGAAACATAACAAGCCGTGTTGATCGCTTCGGCCCAATAGCGCCTAGGAGTCCTATGCTCATCAAGCATCGTCCTAGCCATCTCAACAAGGGTCTGATTCTTGCATTCAACAATCCCATTTTGCTGTGGGACATACGGCGAGGAAAACTGATGTTCAAGACCTATGGATGAGCAAAAGGTCTCAAAATGAGTATTCTTGAATTCAGTGCCATTGTCACTGCGAATAGCTCGCATGGCATGCTTTGGTAACTCATTTTGCAACCTTAAGATCAAGTCATGAACATGAGTAAAAACCTCATCTTTGCTCTCCATGAAAAAGACCCACGAATAGCGAGAAAAATCATCAACCATGACCAACACATACCACTTTCCACCATCCGACCGGACCCGAGCCGGACCTACGGTGTCCATATGTAAAAGCTCGCCGGGCCCCTTGGTCATCACTTGGTTCACGGGAGGATGAGAAGCTGCAATCATCTTCCCGTGATGGCACGGATGACAAACAAGATCCTTCTCAAACTTGAGCTTGGGCAAACCCCGAATTAGATCAAGTGAGCTCAATCTTGCAAGCAAGTCGAAACTCAAGTGACCAAGTCTGCGGTGCCACTTCCAGAGCTCTGAGGAGGAGTTTGCCATCAAACAGCGGGAAAGACCAAATGAGCGAGAAAAATCAGCACGAAACACTTTCCCAAAAGGCACAATCTTGCAAACGAGGTTCTCCTGAGCATCAAGAACACGACAAAGTCTTGGCTTAAACCGAACCTCAAAACCGACATCAAGAAGCCGAGAAACGTAAAGCAGATTGAAGTGCAAATTTGAAACCAAGGCCACATCCTTAAGCACAAAGTTCTCATTCAGACGGATGGACCCACGTGAAAGCACTTTACCCTTGCTGTTATCCCCAAATGTAATGTATTCACTACACTTCATTTGGGTGAGGCTGGAGAACCATTTTGAGTTCCCGGTCATGTGTCGAGAGCAACTAGAATCAACTAGCCATGTGTTCTCCAGCCCTTCATCCTGCATCAATAGCGAGACATGGGATGAGCAAATGATCCAACACCGGGTTAGTAAACGAGGAGAAAGCCGGTGTTGGCTCATTCGCCCACGAGAAGTGTTAACAAAAGCATCATGCATGCCATGTCCCATTTGAGTAGAGCGATCACCACGACGAGAAAAATGTGGTCCGCTCATCCTGTAAGACTGAAAGCCACGGTCACGAGATCCAAGGTCATAAGAAAAACCTAAACCCCGCCGGGCACGACCACCTCGTGGTCTCACACCTTGAGGCCTAGGTCCTTGAGGTGTTGCACCTCTTGGCCTAGCACCGTGCCTCTGGAAACGTGGAGCAAACACACCATGAGTAGAGTTATGGAAAAGCTCATACTCATGCCGCTCATCTCTCTTCCTCCGAAAGCGGGACTCAAACAAGTGACCATCATGGTGACAATAATCACGTGATACACCTCTCTCTTGGGTGGTGGTTTACTCACTCTCTCATGGGTATGGGTCACTCTTTGGGTTTGCTTGTTCTTTGGAGGGGGTTTAATAGAGATGTCGGGAAGTGTGTCAAGTGGGTTCCTTAGGTGGTTTGGCTTGGGAGTCCACACTTGTTTTGGAGGTGAAGCTTTGGGAGGTTCCTCAAACACACCATCTTTCACACTGGGCTTGTTAGGCTGAGGTGAAATGATTTTGATCAACTTGGGAGTAGTGGAAGGCTTGGTGGATTTCTCAGATGCACTCATACCATTGTGTTCACCAACCTTACCAAAAACATTTTCACCCTTCCCACCTGTAGCAAAGCCTAATCCCGTTGTGTTAGTTCCCCTCTTGAACTGACTCATCATCATGCCAAGCTGCGGTTCACTGCAAGACAACCAACTGAGCATGGACCGAAGATTTGTGATTTCTTCTTCGGCCCTTTTCTTGTCATGCCTACAAGAGTCTAGTTCTAGTTCCAAAGCTTCACAACAAGCACATCTAGAAACTTGACTAGTTTTCTCTAGCATGGCAATCCTAGTCATTTTCTCACCTAGCTCGATCACTTCACTCATCACAAGATTTGCAAGGATTCACGAGACAGACTTAGCCTTAACCTCATCAAGCTCATCTACCAAAGCCACATACTTGGACTGCACATCAGCTAGGTTTGCCATATGAACGGCACAAGCATCACATTCAGACTCATCAGAGATGTGCACCGTCTCCCTAACAGACTCTAGCTCTTTGACAGCAAGCAACCACTTAGCCTTGAAATCTTTCCTCTCATGAGCAGCAAGCTTAAGCAGAGCATCTTGTCTAAGCAAAGTGGTAGTCAAGCTATCAACCTCAGCAGCAAGAGATTCAAGAGTATGTTCTACCTCAGGCTCGGTGTCGTCGTTCTTCTCAATGCTTGGAGTAGACTCATCGAGCGCCATGGTGCAGTAGCCTCCAGGCTTGGAGTCAGCGAAGAAGCACAGCCCGTTGAACTTGTTCTCGACCTTCTACTCGGCCTCATCATCACTTGGAGGTGAGCCGCTGTCGGAGTCGTCGTCGAGATCACTGAGGGATGCGAGGAAAGCTCGCTGCCTTGCCTCTTGCTTCTCAAAGTACTTCTTCTTGACAGCTTCTTTGTCGAATCCTCCCTTGTACTTGTACTTGTACTTGGGTGCAGAGGACTCGTGCTTGTCCTTGCGCTTCTCAGTAGTCGTTCTTGTTGTTGTAGTGGTTCTTGTCGGCCTTGGGACGGTTGGCGACGTAGTGGTCGGATCTCCACACCCGAAGCATCCTTGCTTGGTGATGCCACGCTGGCGATTCAAACGGTTGTTGTGAAACCGTGAGAACCGGCTAATCACCAAGGCGAGCTCGTCGTCCCCAAGAGCCTCCATCTCGCTCCTCCGTAGCCGAGACCGGAGAAGACAAGGCAAAAGACAACCGTGAAGGGTTAGTCAAAGAACTTGAACCTCCCGTACACGAGACCAAAGCCATGGTAGGGGCGACGGATTTCGATCCTCGCCGCGCGTCGGTGGTCAATCTCGGTGGACTTGAGCTTACCGAACAGCTAATCCACGGTGAGAGTCTCATAGCCGGGCGATTCGATGATCGCCGAGACCTTTACTTCCCAAACCCTCCGATCTAGAGCATATAGAAGCTTAAGCGCTCTCTGATGATCATCATAGGGCATCTGAGGGTTGTTT
Source organism: Themeda triandra (assembly GCA_018135685.1). Taxonomy (NCBI): domain Eukaryota; kingdom Viridiplantae; phylum Streptophyta; class Magnoliopsida; order Poales; family Poaceae; genus Themeda; species Themeda triandra. The sequence continues at coordinate 98,494 of JAENPR010001585.1, read as the reverse complement.
GCCCTCATCTTGTTCACGATGGTTTGAAAGCGAGTGAACAAAGAATCAATAGATTCACCATCGGTTTGAACAAAGTTCTCATACTCTCACTTGTGTGTCTCATAGAGTCCGGGTCTTGACATGGGCGTACCCTCATGATATTTCGCAGTCTAGACCCGGATCTCTCGAGCGAGCACTATCGAAACACGCTCAAATTCCTCCATCGAAAGAGCGAGAAAACGACAGGTTCGCAAAAGTGTTGTTCGCCTTGTGTTGGTCGATCGTGCTTGGTCAACACGGGCAGCAAGTACCACGTAGTCCGCATTCTCACGAGATCTCCCAAACACGCGAATCAATCCCTTGGAGATGCGCCGACATGCGGATCTTCCAATAGGGATAGTTCTTGCCATCGAAGTGCGGTGGCTTTCCAAGCCCACGGTTCTCCATGATGTCGCCTTCAGGGATCACGGACCGATTAAGGTGAAGTGATCCTTAATCAGCTCTGATACCAATTGAAGGACCGGTAAGAGCGACCAGAGGGAGGGTGAATGGGAGCTTCAAAAATTTTCCTTTCGAAATTCAGAGCCTATATCCCAGATTCACACACCAAGAACCGAAACACAACGCAAAGAGTGATCACGACCACGGAGATGGGTGGATGTTCCCTAGGAACACAGCGGATCACTACTTGATCGAATCGATGCAAACGCAAATCTCGACTTCTATCGAGGAGAAGTGAGACAGCAAAGCTCCAGAGTGCGGTCAGCGGAAAACAGCACTGCACCAAAACGACCTACACGAAAATAGACAACCAGAGAGCCAAACAGTGCGTAAAACGGAGACCGGATGACCAAAATGCAACCAAAACAGCCCTGAGGGCACTCAAGGCGGCTTGGCCGGCTTGAGACTCAGCCTGGCCGACTCTGGCCAGCTCCGGCCAGCTGGCTGGCTATCCGGCCAGCCGAGCCGGTTTTGGCCTGGCCGGCTTGGCCGATCTGGCCGGCTTGGCCGGGTTTGGCCGAGAGTCCGAGGGCCGGTTTTCCTTGGACCCAAGTCGGCTTGGCCGGTTTTGCAAGTCGGCTTGGCTGGTTCTTGCGGGAACAGCACGGGAAAAGTCCCCAAAACTTGATTTCTCCTCCAAATCAAAACCAACTGGAACCAAATTTCACAGGCATGTTCCTGATGCAGTTGGAGAGCTATCTCTAGGAGATCATCGCTCAATTCGATGAGAGGAGGAAGAAATCATGAAAATCCCAAAAGTGGATCTTGAGCACACCTAGAGGAAAAGGTCCATGGATCTCTGATCTCGTGAGGGGTTAGACAAATTCCTTCGGTGGAATCACTTCACTCACATCCTAGATCAATCCATAGCAAGAAAAAATCATCTCAAACGGCCTCAAATCAAAGAAATCGAGTTGGGAACACAAGAGGCAAAAAGGGATCTCGGAAAATCACAAATTCAACTCAAGAATCACGAGACACATGATTTAATCCTGGAGGAAACAGAGAGACTAGGCGCTCGCTTGCCACACACTCGGTTCGAGTACAAATCAAAAGATTTGCAGACCTCTCTCTCACACAAAGAACTAGAGGAACGAAAATCCTAAAAGGAGGAAATGGAAATGGAAGAGGTGAGGGGAAGGGAGACCCTCATCCTTTATTTATAGGGGCAAGTCTATTTTACATTCCTTCTTTGCCCTTGGATACATGAAGAGCCACACCACTTAGCCGGGGCATAAGGGTCCAACTCGGGCTTCACTTGATCCGACGACCACCGCGCCTCCTCACCGGTAGCCTTACTTCCAAGCAATCTCCCCGATGCCGCCACGTGCCGTCCGTCCGCACGGGACCTCCGCCCCGGTTTTGAGGCGCAAACCGGGGAAACCCGCCGCCGATGGTTTTGAGGCGAAACCACCAAACCCTCCGCGAGTAGCGTAGCCCATACGCATCCCCCGCCGTGTACACTTGCGCTCGTTGATGTCCCAGTGTCGGCCACCACGGCCGGCCACCCGGTCCTCGGTCCCTCGATCCAAGCCTCATGTCCGCCCTTCACCGCACCCGGTCCGTCGCCACGGCACGCCCTACTTAATCTTCACCGACCGTCGACCACCGTCTCCGAGCTCGACACCTGCAGACAACATGAGCCAAGAGACACCATTGTTTGACACGTATCCGCGTGCCATCGGTTAGTAAGAACACACACACACACGCCTTGTGTTGGCATGTTGACAATCACTCATCACACAAAAGTCCACACAATGGTTATGGAAAAACCATGTGTCCTCAATAAATCTTGATGTTTTTTTAGAAAATCAGTCAAAGTTTGAAAAGTTTGACTTAAGACAACTCTAGAAATCTATTTATTCAAGGACTGATGGAGTACTAGGAGTAGGACTCCTACTTGCATGTATTGGAGCCCTGGAGAGGACTATATAAACAAAGGGAAAAGACCATAGGCATCAACCAATGCAAGCCAACAAAAAGGTCCCACCAAGGCTTATAAGGAGCAATTAGGAGTGCTCAAAACCATTAGGCTCGATAGTTCTGTCACACTAGATTCTTATATAGGATAAGGACCAAATGGTGTCCTAGAAGATCAAGTAGGATGTGAGAGAGTGAAGATCACTTGTACTCTTTTCAGGTTGTGGTTATAGAATTTGCGGTCGGCTTCATCAAAGTTCTAAAGGGTAAGAATTTATTGTCAGCTTCGCTAAAATCCTGGTGGCTATACAACTACCTATGAAATCAATTTCTAGAGGTTGACCAAAATATCAATTGGCTTTGGAAAACAATTTATAGTTGTGCCTATAATTTTGGCCTACTTCTAGAAACTAGAAAGAGTAGGGGTGGTCAGCATGGTTTGGTCAGTCGGCTAGGGAACAATTTTCCTTTCTAAATTCCATATACTAGTTATCTTACAAAGCAATATACAAAGTAAATTCTCGTAACTTCATTTACAACTAATCTCATCAATACATATACAGTTAATCTCATAAATCTACATACAAGCAATATACAAGTAATTTAGCAATTCTTAATTTTGTTTAAAGTCAATATGTTTGAAGGGGCAAGCAAAGTACATGATGCTTAGAGTCACACCTAAATAAGATGGCCTGATATTTCAACATATGAATTTGTACTCTCATCCTCACATACATCATCCAAGGTTGGTTATTAATTTCTACTCTCATGCACACACCATTGAACATGTGGGGCCTTCGCGCTACCTCCTACCCTCACTACAATATAGCATGGAGGAAGCCGTGGGTGACCCACGGGATATGGGGTAAATGAAGGTGCCCCTACTCTTCTTTTTTGTAGATATTCCAACTCTTGATGTGTTGGTTTCACCATAATATGAAGACCGGTTTCCACAAACATTGTGAGATCAAGGGGGAATGAAGGGCTTTATTTTTACAGTAGCAGAGCTCACCAAGGGCTTGGTGTCATAGGATATAGTCATGGCCATGATGTCCCTATTCACCCCCTTGGTCGTTGTGTGCTCCTGTTCGTTCGGCCCATGCCCTTGGTGGCCTCCTACCAAGGGGACCACCATCTGTCCATGACAACTGCGAGCCCAACAGGTAGGAGTGGGGCTCCACATCCGCTGCTCCACTCACACCTGAAAACCTAATCCAGTAGTATGTATACATAATGAATTAGATAGAGTGACAATTGTAGATTGATACATTTTTATGATATATAATCATCATTTGCTTTATACTTTCATGTACTATTTTTTTCATGTATATTGCAAGTGAAAGTTACACCTTACAGACCATGCCCTAAACGTCATATGCTTTTGATTGGACTAAATATATGGGAAGTCAAAACTGTCATAACTTGCATGCCTCTTCCGAGCTTTTAGAATTACAATTAAGGGTTTCGCCATTTTGTATATTAAACACTCATTCCATCCCTATTTTCTTTGTTCTAATTGATGAAGTAGCATTATATTGTTTTGAGGTCTTCCAATATGATTCCATCTCAAAAAAAAAAAAAAATTAATAGATTTGTCCTCCACTTTTGCAGATGCATCCAGAGGACTTGAATGGAGGACACGTTATCATATAATTAGGGGAATTTGTGAGGGTTTAAATCATCTTCACGAGCAGAATATTGTTCATTCAGATCTAAAACCTGCAAATATACTGCTGGATGACAACATGATTCCTAAGATTACTGATTTTGGTCTCTCAATGTGCTTTGAAAAAGATCAATCCCGGGCTACAACTGACCAACCAATTGGAACATTGTAAGGGGTTTCTGTCGGGTGCAAATTATGTTGCGCGCAGTCGTCTAAAGTCACTCAGACCATAAAACTTTTAATGCAGGGGTTATATGGCACCGGAATTCCTTGTTGGAACAATCACACGGAAGTCAGACATATATAGTCTTGGCATTTTAATTATAGAGATATTGACCGGGCAGAGGGGATGTCTAGAGATTGAGAATGTAAGAGCAACTACAGGATAAAGGCAGTGTTAAAATAACCCATTAGTCCACAAGTACGGTTGTATATGTGCAGTATATATACAACTATAAGCCTATATAGAAATTACAGTTTATTTATATTCGGCTGCAATATCTATCTCTAATTAGTTGACATTCCAAATTGAAGTAAATGCTGCACATATTTCCCCTTTTCTAGATTACTATTAATTAATGAGACAGTTTATAATGTTTTCCCTACTTTTCTCTTATTAGGCTTTTGTAAACAAAATAATCCTCTTCAGTCCATATGTATTGGGAGAGATTGTGTGTGGGTGGATGGGTGGGGTGGGGCGTGGGGGGTGAGTGGGGTTATTTATCTGAATGAAGGATTACTAAACTGCCTTGCACACCAAGAACTTTATACATATATTTATCTTATTTATCTGAATGAAAAGGATTTGGACTGCCTTGAATATCAATTACTTTTATGACTCACGCACGCACAAAAATAAAAGCCTGAACATTTGTACAGAAAAGGGAGCTTATTCACACACTATACTACCAGAAACAGGGCTGCTGCCGAGCGGGGCCCACGACTTTGCCGAGAGTCAGAAGTATATATACAGAATAGTCGCACAAATGTTATTTGTAGACATTGCATTTCTTCAAATATAATTTGCATGCTTTCCTATTCGAACAGTTTTGGTGTTAGTCTAAATATATTATTGTTTTGCACAGCAGCCTTAGCATGATTTTTCTGTAATAGTCCTTAATTCATGATGGCAATTTTTTAGGAGCTTAAAAATTGGAGTACTAGGATTGGAACGTCGCAGGGAGGCACAGAATGCTTGGAGCATATAAGATTATGTGATGAGATAGCCAAAGAATGCATTAACTGTAACCCAACGGAAAGACCAGACACACGTCATATAATTGAGAGGCTTGATGAAATGGACCGCAAATATGGTTTTATTGAAACTGACCTCTGCACTTCGGCAGCACAAGTAAGTTTACTAATGGAACATAGCATGCTCCCCATCCACTTGACAGTGTGATACTTAAATCTTGTATTTCATATCATGAATAGAAGTGCATTTAGGTTTTCCTAATAAATCAAACAGTTTCAACTTTTAGTATCAATATCTTTAACTCTATGCTGGCTATCTAAGAGCACAAAATTTATGTATTATGAAAGTACTTTTCATAACTATATAACCTAATAAAACAGGTTTGTGTTGCCAACCTATTTGATTTTTAGATATCTTTTTGTCAAAGTTGGAAGGTTCCATAATCATCAATGCAAGAAGATGGCAAATAATATCGAGGATTAATTGCCACCTCAATAGTTCATGTTGTTCGATATATGGGTGTACAGTGTATTTTCCTCTTTGTATAAGGGCTTACGTGCATATGTGCACAATTCATATATATGGGCAGTTTACCCATAGAATAGATTAGCTTCATCTTTCCTAATAACACATGCAACATGATGCAGGTACGGTCCCTGCTGAAGAAGCCCTCTTATGATGAGGCGAGCAAGCTGCTGGACGTCCACCCGGTTGCGCTCCGCTTCCCCTTCGAGCCAAACAAGCGCACGGAATGCCCAGCGACTCTGACCAACAGGACAGACCATTACATTGGTGTGTGGATCACACCCGTGGACCATCATCCCTTTCCAGTTTTATGGGAGCAGAAGCCTCTGCAGGGCCCCGTGTTCCAAATGATAGAGCCACGAACCAGCTTGGCCGTGCGAGTAGCCATGGAAAAGAAGCATCGCAAGCTGCCGACGGGGACAGGCATGTTCCAGGTGGTGATGGCCGTCATGGGATCCAAGGAGCGGCTCGAGATGCTTAAGTCGTTCATCGACAGCATGCCGCACGTCAACAAGTACATCCTGAGGATAGTCGAGGTGGTGATGGTCGCCATCGAGTCGGCGGACTGCCTCGAGAAGCTGAGGTCCTACTTCAGCTGGAGGAACTGGAAGACGCTCCTCAAGACCGTCGAGGGGAAGATGGTCAGCACCGTAGGGTCCAAGGAACGCGTCGACTCGTTGAGGCTATACATTTGTAGCATGCTCAACATCCAGAGCGACGACGTTCTCAAGAGAACGGAGCTGTTGGGGGCTCGGGTACACCGGGAGATGTTGACGGCTGCTGCCTATGACCACCCTGCAGCATTGACCTCCAACGACCACAAGGTATGTTGTATACGTGACAAGTTGTGTTCAAGCTTCTAGATCTCGGTCCGGCTGTATAATTTTTTAGATAATAGTGGAAAAATATCGTCCACCTTTCATCCTCTCAAACAAGAAACCAAACCGGCCTATTATTTATTACAAAGTTTACCACTCAAAATGGTCTCACACAACTCAAATTAAAAGGCAACAAGTATGGCTAAAACTCAAATTTAAAGGTAATAAAGGGCTATCCATGAGAGCAAAAAAAAAAAAAAAAAAAAAAAAAAAAAAAAAAAAAAAAAAAACTGTATATAGCTGCCGCTATTTGCGCTGGTTATAACTATTTGATGAGGATTTAGCTTTTTTTTCTCTCTTTAGTATATGTACAATTTAGCTGTTAGCTGCAGCTATAACAGTATAACCGGCTATTACTGTTTCTTGAAGTAGATCGCTAAAAATGCCTTAGCCAGTGACTTAAAACATTGGTCACGTTTGATATAATAATGGTAAGAATGCTTGTGTGTTGCAACGGAAGGGAAAACACCAAAATTTCATGATAAGTGAGGACAAGAATGATACATTTTATCCTTTCGGTAAAAATTTAAAAACTTATAGTGACCACGACATTTGCAGCCTGTATTATTATACTGATGTATTAAAATACAATATATACAAATCGGCAGCGGAGGCAAACATTCTCCATTATCCTCTTGGAGCATTGGCACTAAGACACCATTGCAGCCTGTACGACGTGATCATCTTCATGCACCCAGACACGACGGATGCCAGGGCAATATGGGAGATCCTGCGGATCTTTGGCGACGCTTCCGGATTGTTGACCAAACTCGCCAAGTGCTCCATCACGTCGATCTACACGCCGGAGGACAACATGGGAGAGCTCACAGATCATTGGGTGCCAACTCTCCGACTTCCCAATAACCTACCTTGGCCTACCGCTAAGCACGAAGAAGGTGCCCAAGGCAAGGATCCAGTCCACCATAGATGATGTTGTGGCAAAGAGGCTTCCTGCCTGCCACGGTCCTCTCATGGCCAAGAGTGGTCACCTGATATGGATCAAATCCGTGCTATCAGCGGTCCCCATCTACACCGTCATTGCGGACGGATTGTCGTCCTGGGCGATAAAGGAGATCAACAACATCTGCTGGAGATTTCTTTGGACTGGGAAAGAGGGCTCAATCCGAGGAAAATGCATGGTCGCTTGGCCAATGGTATGCCGGCCTACCGACCTCGGAGGCCTTGGCATCCCGGAATTCTGGCTTGCTACCATCGCCCTGCAGAAATGGTGGTTGTGGCTACAGCAAGCAGACACAACGAGGGCTTGGGCAGGATTACCAATCTTAGTGACAAAGGAGGTCCAGGACTTTTTTTGCATTTCAACTTACACCATCCTCGGGAATGGCCGATCCACCGCCTTCTGGACTGGGAGATGGATCTAGGGACAAGCAGCGCAAGACATCGCACCATCCCTACTGCATTGCGTCAGCCGTGCGAGCATTAGAAATACCACCATCGATTGCCGGCCTCTAAGACCGCGCCCGGACCGACCAAATAATACAAGGTGGAGGCTAAATCGGAGTACCTCAGGCTGTGGGACTTGGTCACACAAGTATAGCTTGGGGAGGGCGAAGACCAAGTCATCTGGAGATGGACGCCCGACAGAAACTACTCCTCCAACTCAGCATACCGGGCCTACAACTAACCTCGCACCCCATAACAGGATGCGTGCGAATTTGGAAGACTTGGGCACCGCTGAGGGTCAAGCTCTTCATGTGGCTCACCCTCAGGTGAGGGCACTGGACCGCGGACCGAAGAAGATGACATAGGCTAGAGGCGGACGATCACTGCTACCTCTGCGAGCAAGAGCCATAGACCATAGATCACATCATCGCTTCAGGTGCCTTCTCGCGACAGATTTGGTGGACCATCTTAGCGGTGCTCGGGGCAGACATCTCCCAAGTCGGCAGAGCTTCCATGCTCTCATGGTGGGATCAATAGCGAAGGAGGTGGCAAGGCGACAAGAAGAAAGGGACGGACACCTTATTTGCACTGGTGGCCTGAGAGATTTGGAAGGAGAGGAACGCACGATGCTTCCGAGGCGATGCGTCCTCCGCTGGGCATTTGCTAACCACCATCGGAGAAACCACCGATCTATGGATCGAAGCCGGCGCCTGCAAGTTAGGTTGTCTACTACGTACGCGAAGTCCGTTACAAAATTTGTACAGGAGGATGCGGGGTGCTTGGAAATTTGTAAACCTCCGGATTGGCGCCTTCACGCATTTGCGTAAACAACACTTCTATTTAAATACAAAAATGTGTAAATCTTTTGCATATTAAAAAAAATACAATATTATCAATATATTTTTCCTTACAAAGCACACATTGATTTCCAAGGCGGTTCGAGCTACAGAATGCTTCTACCATAGTTACAGCCATCTGCCTCGGCTAGAAATGAGAAACCGGACACATTGTATTTGTGCTATGTCCATACATATATATTTGTTCCCTAAACATTTATATTTGACGGCCTAAATCTACTATTATTGGTCATCTCAGTTCATATCAACTTCGGAGTTTGGGAACGCCAGTGGCATGGATGTGCACCCCACCGAGACATGGTGAGTGGATATACTTGCATCACTCTTTTCTTTTACTTCCTCTGTTCTGAAATATAAGATATATATGCCGGTTCAAAATTTATATAAAAATAAAAGATATTCTAGGTCCTCAACTCTCTCCTTTGTCTTTTTTAAGGAATACTGAGATTCCTTTTAAACTTGGTATTATCTAAAAAGTTAGTCGGTAACTAATAATGGAAGTAACAACTTAACTACTTTCCCTGTCCTCATCAGTCACTAGTAGACAACCTAACCCCCTTTGCTTCCGGTTTTGGGAACCGGGACTTAAGGTCCCAGGCTTTAGTGCACAGGGTCAAGCAACTGTTGGACTAAAGCCCATCCTTAGAATGAAAAAATAAATGAAATTCTAGAGACCTCTTTTGCGGCGTGTGAAATTTGAACACAAGACCCCTTGCCTTGTATATAGATTCTTTACCAACTTAGCTGCACACCGCATGTGAAAAAGTCCCGGGCACTCTCCTTTTGAATTGACCCCGCGCAAGAGACTTTAGTCTCGGGTAAGAGACCTTTAGTTTGGGTTCGTGTCACCAATCAGGACTAAAAGATGACTAATGCTTCCTTTAGTCCCGAACTTTAACACAACCGAGACTAAAAATGTGAACCAAAAATCATTTCTCTACTAGTAGGTGAGGGGCGAAATGGTCTTTTTGTCAAGCTTCTTATTTTGTCTGAGAATTATTTGGATCTCTTATATTTCAGGATCGAATGAGTATATTAATTTACTACTCCCTCTATTACAGTTCACAAAATATTTTTAGCTTTTCTAGATGTATATTACTTTTACTTACAACTGGAGCGAGTATTTAACTAACAGGTAGCACGGATTAATAGTCATTCACGGGGCATTCTTCTCAGTGACTTATTTTCTGTTTATCACACACAGGATCTTGGTTGGTCATGACCAAGGGCGGGTTTCCATTTGGAACTACGAGACACAGGTACATGACCATCTCAGTATCTATCTATCTATATTCTACGCGAGGCTACGATGATGACACTATATTATACATAGATACTTATCTATAAGATGCATGATCATTTCATGCTTGCTTATTTGTCCGGCCGGCAGGAAATGGTGGTGGTGCTCATGGTCACGAAAGCAGATGGTACATGTTGCCCAGTTAAGTCGGCCAAATTTATCGCTGGAGAGCAGTGGTTGGCAGCAGGAGATGGTAACGGATGGATCCATGTCTACGCCTACGCTACAAAGGCCAAGGTGGCGGAATTTGAAGCTCACAGTGGGCATCCTGTCTCCTCGTTGGCTGTTCAACCAACGGACTCCTTCATGCTCACGTCGTCTTCAGTTGCCCTCACCTCCACCAAGCTCTGGTACTGGGGCCAGGACTGGAGATGCACTCGGGAGTTCGATCAGAACAGCGGCGGGGTTTCCCATCTCACCTTTAACCCAAGGGACTACACCACTTTTGCCAGTATTTCCATGGACGGAGACGTAAAGGTTTGTCGTCTGTTTTCCTTAAATCCCTTGCTTCAAGTACACAATTTATGTTTCTATTTTTAATAAAGTAATCTATCACTAAACTTTAAAACTATATGTTTAGATCGAATGGCATTACCATATCTTCTACAGTATACACTACTGGGAACGCCCTCTTTCCCGACAGCTTGAAGCTGTCGGGGAAGACATGAATACTGTCGGGAAAGGCTTTCCCGACATGGTTTCACTGTTCCTGTCGGGTAAGTTTTTGTCAGCAAAGGGGTCTTTCCCGACAGGCACGTGAACCCTGTCGGCGAAGATTCGCCGACAGCCACATGTTCTGTCGGCAAAGGAGATGTGGCCCTTTGCCCTTTGCCGACAGCTGACGTGGCTGTCGGCAAAGGATTTTTATTTTTATAAAAAAAAAAGAAAATTTCATTACAAGCCATAATTTCATTACAAAGCCAGTCAACAATGCATAAGGAATCCACTGATACATACTCACAAGAGAGCAGATCAACAATGAATACTCACAAGAGCATAAGCAATTTACATCTCTATTTGATACAAACATGCATAAGGAATTAGGCCAAAATACTTCTAGTTGCTTGCTATTATCATTCAAGGCATCTAAATGATCCTGATTTTGACAGCAAGTAGAACTGCACCTTGCAAAAACAATCTGTCATGAAGTTCCTAGTTCCCATGCCCTCACTTGCCTCTGCTAGATCTTTACATGTCGTACAATAACAACCTGAGTATAGGTAAATTCATATAGTCAGTGCATCTCGATATACAAGACTGTATACTCTTCAAATGTTTAGACAAGTAGATGCATATGTGGCCAAGCTGCCTGTACATGTAGCTGAAACCTACGTTAGTACCTCACAATTTTATGATGCTTAAAATTATGACTGGCAAATATTTTCATCCATGTAAAGACGACAAATATTATCTTTTATTGGTCAGTGCCCATCCTCATATTAAACCTTTGCTCTAGAACATGATATAGTAATTAGCAGGCAGACCATTGAATAAGACACTGAACAATGTATGATACTATCAAACTTTGTAAAAATGATTATTTTTTATGCACCAAATTCAAATAAAAATAAAGACTTCAAATTTCATGCAAGCTATTTTTTATTAGTACCACCTAAGTAATTTGCAGGGCGCTATCTAAGTAAAGGTAACCATGTCTGTGCTTTTTGACACCATTGCCTTTATCCTGAGAAAAAGGATGCCATCCAATCAATTGCTACAGATTGAAGGCGTCAAATAACACAATTATTAAGTTAGTCTGAAAATATATATCAAACTGACACCACCAACATATAGGTTTCAATGACTGAATTTTCATTCAGCAAAATAGGTTTCTACCAGACTGTTATTGAGAAGCAGTAGTGCTAGAGCATCATGTTGAGTAAACCATCTAAAGCACAATGGACATTTCAGAACTATTATCCCATAGCTGTCATCTCTCAGCGTCAACTGCAGGACACAAAGTTCTTATCAGTAGTAGTACCTGCAACAACACAACGCAGCAAGGCAGCAGCGGTATTCCATCCTGCGTGCCTTTCTCCTCCGCCGCGAAGCAAGGCAGCAGCGCCTACGTGCCTTCCTCCTCCACTACGAAGCAAGGCAACGAAGCAAGGCAGCAGCAGTAGCCTGCGTGCCTTCCTCCTCTAGCCTCTGCTTCGGACATCTGCACGCGCCATCGATGCCCGCACAGCCAGACCGACAGCGGCAGCGAGGGAGGCCGGGGGCTGCGCCGTGCATCTGCAGGAGTGTGCCGATCCGCCAGGACGGGCCTTCCCACGACCGGGGCACGCCACCACCTCCCGCACGACTACGGCCTCGGCGACGGTGCCAGACCCGACGGCGACTCCTTCGACCAGATCGACTACAGGAGAAGCAGGATTTGGATGAAGTCCAAAATCAGAGGCAGATCAATTGGATTAAGGAGGAGGGAGGTGAACCTATCGGTGCGCAGCATCGAGGCCAGCGCCAGAGGTGCGAGCAGCCACCTTGGTGCTGCTTCGTTGTGTCGAGGCCGCGCCATCTCCCGATGTGCGCGCCGTGGCATCGGAGCCGCGCCGCCGCGTTGGGCAGTGCCGTCGCCCTGGGGTACGCGTCGCCGCGTAGGTACATGAGAGAGCACGCGGGAAGGAGGAGCGGCGGCGGGGATGCGCGGCGCGTGGGGTCGCGGGCGGAAGCGGCGGCGCAGTAGCGAGGGGGAGAGAGTGGGGAGTGGGGAAGAGAGGGTGGCGGCCGGTGCTAGGGAGTGCAGGTGAGGGAGGTAGGGTTAGGGTTTTCTATATAAGGGATGGGGGAGCAGGCTGTGATGGGCCTATTGGGCCGGCTCCTTTGCCGACAGGCCCAGTGAGGGCTGTCGGGAAAGCCTTTTTTTTATTTTCTATTTTAAATCTTTCAAATTCAAAAGCATGAGAAGATGTTGCCTTTTGAAATTCAAACTTTTTATATTGTCCTAGTATATTGTTTAGAAGCACATGTTCAAATTTGATATTTTTTATAATATTTTGCTATATTTCAATCATTTATTTCATTTACTTGAATTTTTTTGGATAATTCAAAATTGAACTACAAGTGTATAAAATAATGAAATCTAGTCATTCAAAAAATTATGTTCATGTTGGAGAGTGAATATTACGGCCGTATCCAGAAACTCAACCAAAATTTTGAACGACTTGTTTAGGAAACATGACCATTCATTTGCAGGAGAAGTGTTTTCTAATTATATAAAATGCAAATGAAGTCTGTAAATCACCAAACTGGTCGGTGTGTCATGTTATCGCATGAAGAGCCTATGATAAAAAATTTAGAATGTTTCGAGAAAGTTGTAATGTCGGATGTTTAAAACCCGCAGACAACTCCACATGCAACCACAAGTGATCACATGTGGAGATGTCTGGGTTTTGAGTATCCGACGCCGCAACTTGCTCTAAACTTTTTCAAATTTTTATCGTAGCCTCCACATGCGATAACACGACACCCCGACAAGTTTTGTGATTTTTCGACTTTGTTTGGATTTTATATAATTTAAAAACACTTCTACCACTCCTGGACCGTCTTGTTATGTGGACAAGGACTTTGAACTTTTGGGTGAGCTTTGGAACACGGCCTCAAAACACACTCCCCAACATGAATATCATGTTTCGAATGCCTAAGTTTCATTATTTCATGCACCTGCAGTTCAAATTTGGATTATGTCGAAAAAATCAAGTGAACGAAAAAAATTAACGAGATATAGCTAAATGTTGCAAAAAGGGCCCAAATTCAAACATGTGCTTGTAAACAATGTAGCAAGGCAACCTAAAAAGTTTGAGGTCAAAATTCCAAAAAAAAATGCAAACTGTACATGCTGTCAGCAAAGAACCCTCTTCGCCGACAGCATAGAAAAGTTGTCGGCAAAGGAAGTTCTTTGCCGACAGCATGTAAATCCTGTCGGGAAAGACAATCTTTGCCGACAGCCGAGTACCTGGCTGCCGGGAAACCTCTGCGCTGTCGGCAAAGAGCCGGTTTCCCGTAGTTAGCCTAGGCCGCCCACGGTACGTAGCGCCCCTCATGCATGTAATGGTTGTTTGTTATCTTCTTATTATTATTAATCAAAAAAGAATAGTAGTCACTTCCTCTAAGGAAATCAAACAGTTGAAAATCTCTATAGATGTGAAATTTTAATGTTTGTCTTGGAATTCCTTCCCTTTGATCCTTCCCTCTCGATCGGGCTATAGTACGTTCTCTGCCCTGAGGTGGAAGTAAGGGATGCTTCATAATTTGGGCACCATTTATAGAGGCAGCTGACGTAGATCTGAAAAGAGTCCCCATTAAATTCTCATGTGTGGCTAAATTCCAGACGCCTTCAGAGTTTTCTTTTTAAGGTGCCAAACTGCATGTATTACCATTTACCAGCCACCTCTCAAAATGGAGGCTATTTTTTTTATAAATGATTTCTAGAGGCAACTTGGTTCATGGAGGCCTCTATATGGAGTAGCTTCTAGAAAAAAAAAAACTATCACTTCTCCGAAAATCAATTTTGTAGTAGCATATGTGTGGTTTCTTTTTAGGGCAAAGCTTTATTAATTCTTTCAAGGATGATTACAGTTGTTGGAGATCACCGTACCAGATTTAGCTTGCGTTCCTATTCTGTTGGTGCGCGTGACTATGCCCGACCAAAACAGTGAAGAAAGTGGCAGCTAGCATATATATTTTGGAAGCACCTGTGTATACTTACGTGCATGGTGTTCCTGGCAACGACATGAACGAATCATCTCTTTGCAGGTGTGGGATACTCGCATCTCGCATCCAATCACCACATTGCAGGAGAGGTCGACTGGTGCTTGTTCTTTCTACACCGATACTAGTAATCGACATTTCCTGCTTACTTCTGTTATTAGCCAGGCACAGACAAGAGCTGCGCAAGTGCAATGGTACGCGGGGCTACGATCTCTACATACAGTATATATATTTATAGGGTAAATGTAGTACGCGCATATATATACATTAATTAAATTCAATTCAAATTATTATTAGTGGCTACTTAATGCTCCTTTAATTTTCAATACTTATTATTTGAGCCAGATACGTGATTTCCACACACAGCAAGTTGTTCACCAACTTGGCGTTATGGGGCAGTGGGTCTTCGACGTTGTTTGCCACCCGACGCTTCCAATAGTGGCTACCGTGACAAGGGACAGACTCATTTATTTCTGGAATACCAGGACCTACAGGTAAATGGATCACACCTTTTTTTTTTCTTTTGAGGAACGGTAAATGGATCTCATAGGCTAACAAGTAACCCTATATTTTGGATCGTAATTTTTTTTACACGAGGTAAACCCATTTCCATTTCAAATGAGAACAGAAATACAAAGTTTTTTTCTTTGTGACTTGCTTGCCTTTCATTATCAGCTGGCCGAAGCCTCAACCATAATCAGGTCATACACGCATATCAGATTTACATGCCATGTCTCCAAACGATGCGGGCCAGATACATGCTTAGCGAGAGAATGTGCTACCTTATTACAATTCCTGCTAACGAAATAGAGCGCAGTTTGAAGATAAAGACAGAATGCAGAAAGAATGCAGAAAAAAAGAGCTAAGCGCGAAGCCTCTACGCCTTACCTAGGAACTGTCGCAAGTCTACGAAGCATAACAGAGCCAAAATGAACTAAAATAGGAGAACTAAAATGGGCCGGGCCAATCATAGCCGGGCTACGGAGGCTAATTTAGAGCCCTTTAGTTTTTGTTAGCCTAATACCAAAAGATAGACGTTTTTTAGTCCTGGATCCAAATACGTGGCCTCCGAAATGCACAAGAACTTAGAATATGAAGAAGATATGGCATATCTTATTCATATCAGTTCTATTTGTAGATTTTTTTTAATAAAAGGGCACAGCCCCAGCCATTGCATTGCAAAGACCATAAACATTCAGCGTTACAGTTCCTCAGGTGACCACACCTGTTACATGGGGTCGAAGCCCACCACGAAAACCACTACTACTTAAGCTACAAAATAAGGTTCTTCTTCCAGCGCCTCTCTTTGACACAGCAGAGCAGGCAAACTACTTATTAATGCAGCAAAACCAGAAGCTCTCAAGGCCCCTCCGAGAAGCCTGAGAGGTCCATCCATTGCATTCCAGCAGCACCAGCCATCTTCTCCTCCATCTTCATCTTCACTTCATATGGAAAACCCACTTTGCCTTTAACAAATGCTGTCTGGTACAGAAGACGATCCCAATTATCCTGGACACTTGCAATCAAGCAATCCTTGGGTGTCTTGTACCCAGCACCTTCATCTTCATAAGCTTTGCTGGGTACTCCTGTCTCCACTCCTGTGGACAGAGCACTATCCAACTTTGCAGCATCATTGCAATCTTCAAAAAGAGATCCCTCACATCTATCCAAGGTGCCTGCTGAAAACAAAGCAGATTCCTCAGTTTCCAAAGCCCCCACAGGGCTGCTGCACAAAAGATGTTGCAGACTAAGAACTTTTTGTTAGATAACCACATCTGTCCTATTGAGATGAAGTCTTTACCAACTTCTCTATCTAAAACTTCAGACAACCCTTCCCACATCTGTTTTGCTACAGCACACTCAAAAAATAGATGATGACCAGTTTCAGCCTCTTCACAAAATAAGCAGGTTAGATTATCTAACTTTTTCCTAATGTTAACCTGATCCCTAGTTAAAACCTTGTTCTTAGAAACTAACCACAGGAAGAAAAGAACTCTGGGAGGCACCTTAACTTGCCAAAGGGCAGGGACAAAAATAGGAGGAGAAATTCCTCTAAAATTCACTATCCTATACAAAGTCTGGGTTGAGTAAATACCACTAGTATTAAATTGCCAAATTAAAAAGTCTTCCTCTTCAGACAGGGAGATAGTAGAAGCAATCTGCACCACTTCCTCCCACATATCATAGAGCCTATGGTCAACACCTCTTCTAAAAGTGCACTTTAAATCCACCCCATCCCATAACTCTGCAACAGTACCATTTTTTTCCTGAACTAACACATACAGCTCCCAAAATTGTATAGCTAAACTAGAAGGGCCTAACCAGTTGTCCTCCCAAAATTTAACTTTCCTACCATCTCCTAATTTCCACCTATAGCCAAGCTGTGCTGCCTTTGCAGCCCACAAAATACCTTTCATGAACTGAGAAGCACCTACTGTATTTGTACAGAAAATGTTAGGGTTACTGGTTCTATATTTATAATCGAAGAACTATTTCCACATCTTCTTGCCATCTGCATTATACCTTTTGATCCAAGATGCCAACAAACATAAGTTTAAATCTCTGAGATTAGGAATCCCCAAACCTCCAAAATCTTTTAACATAGCCAGGCTCTCCCAATTAACCAAGTGAAACTTGTGTTTATCCTCATTATCATTTCAAAGACAATTAGCCAAGTGGGTTGTGATGGTTTTAATTGCCCACTTGGGAAATCTAATAAAAGATAACAGATAAATAGGAATACTTGAAAGACAAGTTCTAACCAGGGTGACTCTAGCAGCATGAGAAAGTAATTTACCCCTCCAGCCTCCTATTCTATCTAGCAGTTTGTCTACAAGAGGTTGGATATCTTCCCTCTTTAGCTATTCATAGTGCAAAGGGACTCCTAGGTACTTCAAGGGAAATTTGCCAAGAGGACAAGATAACAAGTGAGAAATACTATGAGCTCTATCATCATCTATATTCACAGCAACTACCTCACTCTTATGAAAATTTACTCTCATACTAGACACTTGCTCAAACCACATCAAAATCCCTTTTAAATTTTATAAATGATCCATATCATCATCGAGAAGATAATGGTATCATCAGCATACTGCAAAGAAATCACTCCCTCTGGTCTAAAACCAACCCCTAAACCCCTAATTAGACCAGCATTAGCACATTTGATTAACATTCTTGTTAAAACATCAACAACCAAATTAAACAGCAATGGGGACATAGGGTCCCCTTGCCATAACCCTTTTCCTGGCTTGAAGAAGTTACTTTCTTCTCCATTCAACATAACACTATCATCTGTTTCGGTATTTAGAAAAATAAATGTGAAATATCTTGAGTCATTTGCATCCGTGAAGAATAAAACATCTGATTAAACTATCCAAAAGTTATCTCTAATTATAATGACTATATAATTAAATTTGATATTTACTAACGGTGCACCTATTGAAACTATTTTAAAGTTTCCCTATATATATGACTAATGGCTAACGATATTAATTTAGTATTGCAAATGATATACAAGGATTAAGTTTAGCGTAACACTATTGTGAGTAGTTTGGAATTTGGGCGGATGTGTATATTTGTTGTTAACTTGTTATAAATTATTATTCTTAATTAAACACATTAATTATTTAATTGTTGATGTATATTGTTTTTATACAATTTAATTTATTATTTATTGATAAATATTTATATATTTACTCAAAAAATTATGTTATAGATTTGATAAATATTCATATTTTTTTATTTCTAACGAGCTATTCTTGTCTACATGTGTTATAGCTCATATTTTAATGCCTACTTGTATAATGGTTTTATTCTTCCGACTAGAGTTCAACCAGTTTTGTAGATATATGAATGCAGATTTGAATTCGATCAATCCATTTTGTGCTCATATTTGACAACATTTGAATCCGTATATTTGGATTCTATCCATTTTCACCCCTTTCATATACAAATCAACAGCTTTCTCGTCCCACAGCTCGACCGCAATTTGGTTTGGCAGTATTATTTACCTACCTGTGTTCAAAATGCAACTCACTAAGTCAAACACATCTTCTAATCTTCTAGAAACTATCTAGCTTCTCATGCTTGGCTCAAGCTTTAGCTGGAGCTCACTTGAGCTCAAGCTCGGAAATCTTGAGGTTGTGTTTTGGTTGGAGATCTGAAAAATGCTTTTGCTATCAAAAAGCAGAAATAATCTACCCAGATTCACTACGTGAAAAAAGCTCTAAGGGAACGCCACCCCCCACACTGTAGGGGCGGTTGGCGTTGGAACCGCCCCTACAGTGGTTGGCCCACTATAGGGGCGGTTGGTGGTGGACGACCGGGCGGTTGGTGATCCAACCGCCCCTACAGGGTTCACCGTAGGGGCGGCCGGTGATTGAGCCGCGTCTGTAAGTGTATAAGTGATTTAAAAAAAATTAAATTTTGTAAACTATCTTGGATAAATAAACTTTCTATATGAAATTTGTAGATCTGAAAAAGTTATAAAATTTTGTAGTTGACAACTTTTTGATTTGACTTCATCTTGTCATGCGAAACCTACGTTTTAGTTTCTCAAATTTGAAATTCAAATTTTATAAATGACCTCGGATGAAAAAACTTTCTAAACGAAAAGTGTAGACCTCGAAAAGATATGAAAGTTTGTAGCTGGTGACTTTTTGATTTGACTTCATCTAGTCATGCGAAACCTACATTTTAGTTTCTCAAATTTGAAATTCAAATTTGATAAATGACCTCGGATGAAAAAACTTTCTAAACGAAAAATGTAGATCTCGAAAAGATATGGAAGTTTGTAGTTGACGACTTTTTGATTTGACTTCATCTAGTCATGCGAAACCTACATTTTAGTTTCTCAAATTTGAAATTCAAATTTGATAAATGACCTCGGTTGAAAAACTTTCTAAACGAAAAGTGTAGATCTCGAAAAGATATGAAAGTTTGTAGTTGATGACTTTTTGATTTGACTTCATCTAGTCATGCGAAACCTACGTTTTAGTTTTTCAAATTTGAAATTCAAATTTTATAAATGACCTCGGATGAAAAAACTTTCTAAACGAAAAGTGTAGATCTCGAAAAGATATGAAAGTTTGTAGTTGACGACTTTTGATTTGATATCGTTTAGGGCCTTATATAAGCAAATTACTTTCGGTTGGGTACAATATGTGGGGAACCAAAACTATATAGAGACACATGTGATGGTGTAGTGTAGTGGTAAAGGAAGAAACCGCGCGAGGGTGAGGTCGTGGGTTTGAATCCCGGGTGATGCAAAGTCTGAAAAAATGCTTGAAAAAATATGGTATGGCCCAACCGCCCCTATCTTGGTGTTTCTACAGTGGCATGGTGGTTGATTGGTGGGAGCTCTTCCCGAGTTTAAAATTTTTTTTGCTATTGTGGCCGCCCACTATAGAAACACCAAGATAGGGGCGGTTGGGCCAACCGCCCCTACAGTGGAAAAAAAAACCGCACCAAGATAGGGGCGGTTGGGCCAACCGCCCCTACAGTGGAAAAAAAAAACCGCCCCTACAGTGCTTTATTGTAGTAGTGATTGATGAAACCTAAAGCTGCTTTGCTGTTTTCATGTAATATAGTTTTGGAAGCACATTGGACCCCTGTTTTCAGCTTTCTACTTTTTGAAATTGGTGGAAACCGAACTGTTTTAAATACAGGCTTAGGCCTGCTCGTGAAAAAAGGAAACCGAACTGTTTTAAAGGAGATATAGAAAGGGGTAGATTTTATACTTGATTAATTGAAACAACAGCTTACAACTTTTAATTTCCACGACAGATATAGCTCACAACAACTTTTTTACAGTACATATAGTTCGTAACAGTTTTTTCACAGCACACAACTTACAACAAAATTTTCACGGTTACATGTGCTACCACGTGGCACCAGCCATGACTCTGTAAGATGTACATGCATATACAATTTTATTATTAAAATGTATTCCTCAATGCAAATGTATTCTTCAAACCAAACAAAACCCTGGAGGCCCAACCATGCTCAAATTCAAAAAGAAAAAAAAAGGACAACCACGCAAATTAAAAGCTCAAAAGAAAGAATATAAAAATGAGGAGAATCGTTGGACTTCTGGGTATGTTAGTAGCTACCGTTTGTGTGACCTTGATACATCTAATGGTTGTCTCCGCATTTTATATAGGGTTGAGAAAATTGTTGAACCTAAGGAACATCCCATTCGAGGCATGCTGTTCATTGGAACTGACTTAGCAAGGTAACATTTTTTTTATAAATAAATTTGTTTTTTTTTTCATCACTGAATTCTTAGTTGTGGACATGCAACGTCTTATGTCGAAATTACAAGTGTACATTTGGAATGTATAATTCAATACATATACTTGTCTTAAAATGGTCGCAATTAATATAATATCCTCCTTTATATATAATATATATTTATAGCCATATATATTACGGACCAAACAATTTCTTAAGAGATTTACCATGTGTTTATATGGTCAAGTGTGGGCTCTGCAATGAACCGTACATCCTCAACTCGATTAATTGTTCTTAGACTAGCTATATATCTGTCTGCTGCATGCTCTACATATTACCTTGATTTCATTCAGTTTCCTAATTTCTGAACTTGCACTTATGCAGGCTCATAGTCCCATGTAGCAAAGGGGTATCAATAGTGGGACTCGATCAATTTGCAGTGCTAGCGACAGACCTATTGACAATGGAGGTTGGAACTAATTAAGACCTCCGATCTGGCCAATGTGTTACCCCTAGGCACAACACTCATGTAAGGTCAGGTTGACACATCGGTCAGATCCAGTGGGAAAGAAGCAGAAGAAGTGCAAATAAGACAAGGACAATAAGACTGATGACAACAACTGGCTCCAAGATGAATGTTGCTTTAGTTTCTTTTTGTTTTTGCCTTTGGCCAGACCTTTCTCAATAGGTCTTGTATCTTTAGCTTTAAAACCTGGTGTTTGAATCTCTGTGAGACGACATTCGAAACAAAAATCTTTGTAAGACCTGGCTTGGTTTAATCTTTGGTGGTTTATCTGTCTTTTTTTTTATCCCGTTGTGGTAACTTCCTTGTTGTTGGGCTTGATTTGGGAGAGGCCGTTCCTTTCCCCACTCTGGTTTGTTTTCAGGTCTCCTTTTATATATGGCACACAGCAGAGTTAGGTAAATTCTGAATTGGAATGTCAGAGGGCTAAATTCTGACAAAAATGGAACTCAATCAGAGACAAGATAAGTCAGAGTAGATGTGAAATCATTTGTCTACAGGAAACTAAAAAATTAATTAATGACATTAGTTTCATCAAAAACTTCTGCCCTCCTAGCTTTGACTCCTTTGAATATCTCCCTTCAAATGGAGTTTTCTAAGGTGGGATCGTTTGTTGGAAGAGCA
Source organism: Themeda triandra (assembly GCA_018135685.1). Classification (NCBI taxonomy): domain Eukaryota; kingdom Viridiplantae; phylum Streptophyta; class Magnoliopsida; order Poales; family Poaceae; genus Themeda; species Themeda triandra. The sequence goes on along the minus strand of JAENPR010001585.1, from coordinate 76,178 downwards.
TCTCCATTTTAGGGGACTTAACCCTTCGGTAATAACTTTGCAATGTCTGTTGAATTTACCTCAATTTTCAGCGGTGAGAGCTGGTTTTTTTGGATTAGTTTAGGGAAATAAAAATGCCAGGTCAGATTTAGTGGCTCATTCTGGGTGATTTCAACTGATCAGGCGACCTGAGAAAATAATAGAGGGGGCAGATGCTAATGAAATGTTTTTATTTAATGAAGCCATCAGCAAGTTGGATCTCTTTGAACTTACATTACGTAGACAATTTACTTCGACCAAAAAACAGTTTTGTCCTAGAGAGGTTGACCTGCTTCTTCACCTCAAATTCTTGGACTTCCAAGTTTCAAATATCTCAACTCACTGTTAGAAACACTAGTGATGGAGACCTCAGATCATTGACCTTGTGTGCTTGAAATTGGCACTAGAATTCCACAAAGCAAAGTCCTTAGATTTGAAAACCATTGGCTCAGCCATGATGACTTTGTTTTAGTGTATGAGTGGCTGGTCAACTCCAGGAAATATTTCAGACCCAACTAAAGTTCTCAATGCAAAATTTAAGAACCTAATCTAGGTGCTAAAGTCCTGGAAGTCTCGGCTCCCAATGTTAGCTCTTCTCATTAATAACATCAAATTGGTCCTTCGCCTGCTAGAGACAATAGAGCTCTTCAGAGACTTGTCATTGCCTGAATGGAATTTTAGAAACATCATTACTGGAAAGCTAATACCACTCTTGAAGCAATAGAGAACCTACTAGAAGCAAAGGGGGAAGATAAGATGGGAGGAGCATCAATAGTTCTTGCATCACTTTTCGAGACCACGCCGTTGCGCGTATTTCAGTATCTACAGTTTCACAAGGACCTTTCCAATACCTTAGAGGACATCATCTGGAAATCCGACGATCTTCAAACGCAACATGCTTCTTGGCAGAACCTTTTTTTTTAGATTACACAGTACAACGCAGACGCTCACAATACGTACGCACACTCACCCATATGAATACACGTACGCGAATCCTACCCCTACCCCTATGAGCACCTTCGAAGGACTGAGCACCTGGCAGATTTGGAGATTCTCGAAGTCACCACTGGCGCCTCGTCGTCGACAGGAACGTCGCTTACCACTTAATGCATAACGCCGGTAAATCCATGGGAAAATCCCAGGAAAAAGTGCGAGCACCAGGATTTGAACCCTAGTGGGTAGCATCTCACTGGACCGTCCTACCATTGGAGGAAGAATGACAAACTATTCTGTGTATCATCCTTCCAAGAAGATTTCAATTCTGTAGTGTTATGGTCGGCAATGTCTACAAGAGGAAGAGGAAGAACACTAGTGGCTGACCGTGACACGTCGTATGGCTCAAGGACTTAGAGTCCGATTAGTTCAGAGTTAGTTGAGTCTTTAGGAAGATTTGGTTAAGAGAGTTTGTTAAAGTTAGATTAGTTTGTTCAGATTGCGTCTTGTACTCAAACTATAAGAGTCCTATTCGATTAATGAGAAGGCTTAGCCCAGGATTGAGATTTATATCTCCCTTGGGCACCTGGCGGTGCTCCCCTGTCTCTCGCGCTCCCCGCTACTGTTCCTCGTCACGCTGTTGCCGGGATCGATCTTCGATCACGGCGCCCGCTCGCCGCAAGCCTCCTCGCCCGCGCACGCTCACCGACCCTCCCTACAACCTACGCAGCAAAGTACGCCGTACCAACTTGGTATCAGCTACCTTGCCGATCATGGACACCACCACCAACGCCTCCGCGCCGCCGATCCCGCCGAATCCCACCACCACCACCACCACCGTGGCGGCCACCGGCGTTCTGGCGCCCACCGTGCCGTCCACCAGTGATCCCACGCCGCCGCTGCCGCTCGCACAAACCTCCACCACGCTGTTCACCATCCCACCATCTACCGAGCCGCCCACCCTCGTCTCCATCGCCGACTCCCTCGCCAAGTTCGCTGCGGCCTTCCAAGGCATGCAGCTTCAAGTCGCTGCCATCAACAATCAGCTGATGAACCAGGGGACACGCCTCTCCGCCATCGACGGACAGCCGTCATACCCGCAGTTCGGCATGCCCGGATTCGGCGGCGTGCCCCAACTGCCGGCAGCCTCGCAACCGGTGATCACGGAGGTCACCACCAACGCCGGGGACTCTTCATCCTCGGTCCAGCCGTCCCTGCCGCAGGACCACCAACCAGCGCCAGCCCCTCCATCCGCGGGCGTGCCGATCCAGAACATTGCCTTCCCCCACTCCCCGTCGCCGATTCCGGGGTTCGGCACCGTGGCGCAGGCGCTGCCCATGGCCACAGCGCACATGGCTCCGTCGCAGCCGTGCCCAGCACCGGCTCCGTGGACTTCCTCCGCCGTGCCCAAGTACCATAAGCTCTCCTTCGAGACTTACGACGGCAAGGCGGACCCGCTCGGCTGGCTCAACAAATGTGAGCAATTTTTTCGCGGACAGTTCACGCCGGAGGCCGACAAGGTTTGGCTGGCGTCATATCATCTCCAAGGCATCGCCCACCAGTGGTACTTCGTCCTGGAACGGGATATCGAGCGTCCTGCATGGCCGGATTTTCGACGCTATGTACAACAATGGTTTGGGCCGGCCATCGGTACCAACCACTTGGCTGACCTGGCGTGGCTCCCCTTCGGCTCGTCGGTCGACACCTATATGGAGGCGTTCCAAGCCCGCGCGGCGCACGCGGGCGAGCTGTCCACCCTACAGAAGGCCAAGTTCTTTACTGGGGGGCTCCCAGAATACATCAGAGTCGACGTTGAACTCCAGGAGCCCCGCGATTTTTAGCATGCCATGCGTCTTGCCCGGGCCTACGAGTGCCGCAACGCACACCTGCGGCCCACGTTCCCACCGCGGCCAGCGCGCAGGAGCGTTCCCGCTCTGCCTGCACCAGAAGGATCGTCGACTACCACCACCAAGACGCCGCCGACCCCGAACACCTTCAAACGACTCTCGCCGGAGCAGATGGTGGAGCGCCGTAAGATGGGTCTCTGTTACAGTTGTGATGAACCTTATGTCCGAGGACATGTGTGCGCCCGTTTGTTCTATCTCGAAGCGCAGGACTACACCGTCGAGGAACCCGACGATGAGGCTGGCGCCACGCCGGCACCAGCCCCGGCTACTCTCGACGCCGCCCCGGACTTCGACCCCGACAAGCCCATGATCTCCTTGTCAGCGATCACGGGCATACGAACCGAGGCGACTATGCAGTTGCGCGTGCGCTGTGGTGATCAAGACATGGTGGTGCTGCTTGATTCGGGCTCCACCCACAACTTCATCAGCGGCTCCACTGCCAGCCGCGCCGGCCTTCAGTTCGCAGACAGCGGGGGCGCGCACGTCGTGGTGGCCAATGGGAACCGCGTGGCGTGCCGCGGTCTGGCACGGGCCATTCCCATCCACATCGGGGGGGAGGAGTTCCACATCGACTACTACTCCATTCCCCTCGACGCCTATGACATGGTGCTCGGCGTGGCATGGCTCCGCACCTTGGGCCCGATTCTGTGGGATTTCGAAGGACGCTGCTTGGTGTTCCATCGCCGCGGACGCCGCGTCATCTGGAGCGCGGTGGGCTCAACCGATGCCGTGCCCTCCCTGGCCACGCGCCTTCACACCCTCGCCGCGACACCGGAGTCGCCCACTGTGTTGCTGGAGCGACTCCTGGAGTCGTTCGCCGATGTCTTCACGCCTCCCATGGGCCTTCCTCCATCCCGGCCATGTGACCACCGGATCCATCTCAAGGTGGGCACCGACCCGGTCGCCATTCGCCCCTACCTATACCCCCAGCTCCAAAAGGATGAGCTGGAGCTCCAATGCGAGGAGATGCTGCACCAGGGCACCATTCGCGCTAGCACGTCGCCATTCTCTGCGCCGGTGCTGCTCGTCAAGAAACATGATGCTTCGTGGCGTTTTTGTGTGGATTACCGGGCCCTCAACTCCGCCACAGTCAAGGATAAGTTCCCCATCCCCGTCGTTGAGGAGTTGCTGGACGAGCTTCATGGGGCACAATTCTTCACCAAGCTCGATCTTCGTTCCGGCTATCACCAAGTCCGCGTGCATCCCGATGACGTGGCCAAAACGGCGTTCAGAACTCACCATGGCCACTTTGAGTTTTTGGTGATGCCCTTTGGGCTCTCTAATGCTCCTTCGACGTTTCAGGCTCTCATGAACTTCGTGCTCAAGCCGTTTCTACGCCGCTGCGTCTTGGTGTTCTTCGACGATATCTTGGTGTACAGCGCGACATGGACGGAACATTTGCTCCAGCTGCGCGCCGTCCTCACCGTCCTCCGCGCCAACCACCTACACTTGAAGAGGTCCAAGTGCACGTTCGCCACCTCCTCGGTCCAGTACCTGGGCCATGTGATCTCCAGGGAGGGGGTGGCCATGGACGCGTCCAAGGTGGCGGCCGTCCGCTCGTGGCCCCAACCGCGATCGGCACGCGGCTTGCACGGCTTCCTTGGCCTCGCCGGATACTATCGACGCTTCATCAAGGACTACGGGTCAGTGGCGGCCCCGCTCACCAGCCTCCTGCGGAAGGATGCCTTCCGTTGGTCGACGGAGGCTGATGCCGCGTTCGCGGCACTGAAGGCCGCGCTGTCGGCGGCGCCGGTCCTCCATCTCCCTGTCTTCGACCGCGACTTCTTCGTCGACTGCGACGCCTTAGGGTCCGGCTTCGGGGCCGTTCTCCACCAGGGGGACGGACCCATCGCGTTCTTCAGTCGGCCTTTCGCGGCACGACATCTGAAGGTCGCCGCGTACGAACGCGAATTGATCGGGTTGGTGCAGGCCGTCAGACATTGGCGCCCGTATCTCTGGGGCCGCTCCTTCATCGTCCGCACCGACCACTACGCGCTGAAGTTCCTCCTCGACCAGCGCCTCTCGACGATCCCCCAGAACCACTGGATCAGTAAGCTCATTGGCTATGATTTCAGGGTAGAGTTCCGGCCGGGGCGCTTCAACGTCGTCGCGGATGCTCTCTCGCGACGGGATGGGGAGACCCCGCTGCTCGCGGCCGTGCCTCCAGCCGACCCGGCGTTCGCCGCTATATCGGTGGCCAGGTTCCAGCTCTTCGACACGATCCGCGCGGAAGTGGACGCCTCCGACGCCTTGCGCACCATGCGCGACGAGGCTGCTGCCGGTGCGCGCGGTCCGGATTGGACTGTCCACGACGGGCTGCTCATCTACAAGGGGCGCGTGTACGTTCCCGCTGCGTCCGCGACCCTCGACGACGTGCTGCTGTTGGCCCACACTAGGGCGCACGAGGGGATCCAGAAGACGCTGCAACGCCTGCGCACCGAGTTCTTCATCGAGCATGATCGCAGGGTCGTTCACGACTATGTGCGGGCGTGTGTGACATGTCAGCGCAACAAGACGGAAGCCCTTCACCCCGCCGGCTTGCTGCAGCCGCTGCCGGTTCCGTCGCGGGTCTGGGCCGACATCGCCATGGATTTCGTCGAGGCGTTGCCCAAGGTCCACGGCAAAAGTGTGGTGCTCACCGTCGTCGACCGTTTCTCGAAGTATGCACACTTCATCCCGCTGGGTCATCCGTACACGGCTTCTTCCGTCGCCCGGGCGTTCTTCAACAACATTGTTCGGCTCCATGGGTTCCCGGACTCCATCGTCAGCGATCGGGATCCCGTCTTCACCGGCAACGTCTGGCGTGACTTGTTCAAACTCGCCGGCGTTCAACTCAAGATGTCCACTACCTTCCACCCGCAGACCGACGGCCAATCCGAGGCAGTCAACAAGACCTTGGGGATGTATCTCCGCTGCCTCACCGGGGATCGGCCCCATGACTGGTTGGACTGGCTGCCGTGGGCGGAGTTTTGCTACAATACGGCCTACCACTCGGCGCTCAAGACTTCACCGTTCACGGTCGTGTATGGCCGGCCGCCCCCAGAGTTGCTGCCATATGCCCCCGGGAGTGCGCACACTGACGTCGTCGACGCCCTGCTCACATCCCGGGATGAATTCCTGGCTGAGGTGCGCAGCCGGCTTCTGCAGGCCCAGGAGCACGCGCGCCGTTTCTACGACGCTACCCATCGGCCGCTGGAGTTTGCGGTCGGTGATTGGGTTCTTCTTCGTCTACTTCGCCACCATCAGTCCATCGCACCTGGGAGCAAGGGCAAGCTCGGGCCCAAATATGCCGGGCCCTTCAAGGTGTTGGAACGGATTGGGGAGGTGGCATATCGCTTGGAGCTTCCAGAGGGTGCCCGCATTCATGATGTTTTCCACGTCGGCGTCCTGAAGCCGTTCCGCGGCGATCCACCGGCGATGACGCCCCCTCTGCCACCACTCCCCATGGCCGGCCTCTGCTCCAACCAGAGCGGGTGCTCCGTTCTCGACTCAGTCGCGGCACTTGGGAAATACTGGTGCAATGGGCACAGCTGCCGGCATCGGACGCTACGTGGGAGATGGTGCCTGCATTCCGGGAGGCCTATCCTTCGTTCCAGCTCGAGGACGAGCTGTTTCCGAAAGACGGGAGAGATGTTATGGTCCGCAATGTCTACAAGAGGAAGAACACTAGTGGCTGACCGTGACACGTCGTATGGCTCAAGGACTTAGAGTCCGATTAGTTCAGAGTTAGTTGAGTCTTTAGGAAGATTTGGTTAAGAGAGTTTGTTAGAGATTAAAGTTAGATTAGTTTGTTCAGATTGCGTCTTGTACTCAAACTATAAGAGTCCTATTCGATTAATGAGAAGGCTTAGCCCAGAATTGAGATTTATATCTCCCTTGGGCACCTGGCGGTGCTCCCCTGTCTCTCGCGCTCCTGCTACTGTTCCTCGTCACGCTGTTGCCGGGATCGATCTTCGATCACGGCGCCCGCTCGCCGCAAGCCTCCTCGCCCGCGCACGCTCACCGACCCTCCCTACAACCTACGCAGCAAAGTACGCCGTACCATGTAGCCTGTACTGTGCACTGCATTCTGCATGTAATGGTGGATGCCCAAGGAAATTGCGCTGGTACTCCATGTTGTAAATGCTGCATTTTGAGAGATTCAATTGCTTGCTGTAGTTGAAGGGACTTTAATTCTGTAGGTTTTGAGTATGTGAGTTTTGTATATCTATCCTTATATGGCTGAGTCATGTTGAAACACTATGATCAGTATCTGCGAAATGAATGAAGCCCAGAATGTTCTTGCCATATTGCCCCAACATAACAAGGGCTTAATCTGCCTTGCATTTTCAAGGAAAAAAATGCACTATTGAATTCAGAACTCATATTGGTATTTGGTCGTCATTTAGTTTATTTTCTCAATTTACACTGCGAATCATGCAGATTGTTGCTGTGCTTGCTGTTAGTTAGTTACATTTGTTTCTCCTGACAACTACTTAGAAGCTAAGGTGGCAGAGTGAGTTGAGTTTCAGAGGATTGTACAGGAGGGGCAGAGTCTCTTATTGGAGTGAGTTGAGTTTCTCGATACGAATACAGACCTTCAGTGGATATTCTGCATGCTAAAGGTTTTTTTTTTTATTGTGTGACTAGTTGAAGCTCAAAAAGAGAAAGGCAAGGAGGGTGGGAAACCTCATTGTTGTTGCTGAAGTAATGCTTAATTGGCTTTTTTCTTAACTGCAATGCCTCTGCAAACTCTTCATAACATATTTATATATTCATCAGATACTGCAAGTTGCACCTTCTCTTCACACGGTAGAACTCCGAAAAGCAAAAGGTGACACTCTGGAATTTCATAAGGTAACTATATGAGGCATGCAAAGATCATGCCAGTAAAGAAATATATGTATTCATGTATAGTTCAGAAGCTGAACAAGCTAATTAGTCCCTATCCATCTGCCTATCTAGTCACAACGTGTCATGGGCATAGTTTAAATTCACTAAGTCACTGCTATTCATAGTATGTTTTATATACTGTTACTTAAATGTGTAAACTGCAAATTTCTACAGTTCTACAAGAACCTTTCCAAGACCTTAAAGGATGTCGTCTGGAAATCCGACGATACTCAGATGCTACATGCTTAGGAAGAGGAAGGATGGCAAACTATTTGTGTACCATTCTTCCAAGCAGATCCCGTGCCCGTAGCCTGTACTGTGCACTGCATTCTGCGCATGTAATGGTGGATGCCCAAGGAAATTGCGCTGGTACTCCACCATGTTGTAAATACTGCATTTTGAGAGATTCAATTGCTTGCTGTAGTCGAAGGGAAGTTCATTCAGTAGGTTTTGAGTATGTGAGTTTTGTATATCTATCCTTATATGGCTATGAGTCATGTTGAAACTCTATGATCAGTATCTGCGAAATGAATGAAGCCCAGAATGTTCTTGCCACCCCAGTTCTCAGCACTGAACTGAACATAATAAGGGCTTAATCTGCCTTGCATTTTCAAGGAAAAAATGGACTATTGAATTCAGAACTCATATTGGTATTTGGCCGTCATTTAGTTTATTTTCTCAATTTACACTGCGAATCATGCAGATTGTTTGCTTTGCTTGCTGTTAATTACATTTGTTTCTCCTGACAACTACTTAGAAACTAAGGTGGCAGAGTGAGTTGAGTTTCAGAGGATTGTACAGGAGGGGCAGAGTCTCTTATTGGAGTGAGATGATTCGCTCCCATGCTCTTCCAGCTCCTGGTTCCTTCGTCTGCACAATGACAAGAACCCAGCATTACATTTCAGACTCCACCAGGTGCAAATCATGCATGAACAATTCTGACGCTGAGGAAAAAAGACTCACTTGGCGAGCATGACCTTGGCGAACTCGGTGTAGTTGATCTGGCCGTCACCGTCGGCGTCGGCCTCGCGGAGCATCTCGGCGAGCTCGTCGTCGGAGAGCTTCTCGCCGAGGTTCTGGAGGACTTTGCCGAGCTCTTCGCGGGAGATGAAGCCGTTCTGGTCCTGGTCGAAGACGCGGAAGGCCTCGCGGAGCTCGTCCTCGTCGGCGCCGCTGGCCTCCCGCATCTGGCGCGCCAGCAGCGTGAGGAACTCCTGGAAGTCGATGGCGCCGCTGCCGTCCGCGTCCACCTCGTCCACCATCCCCTGCAGCTCCTCCTCCGTCGGGCTCTGCCCCAGCGACCGCATCACCGTGCCCAGCTCCTTGGTCGTGATCGTCCCTGGTTGCATCCATCCATTCGTTCGCCTCAATCAAATGCTTGCTGTTGCAATCGCAATCCATGCATCGACCAAGAACGCAATGCAACGCCATGCGATGCGATGCAGAGATTATTACCGTCGCCATCTTTGTCGAAGAGGCTGAACGCCTCCCGGAACTCCTCGATCTGTTTCTTGGTCAGCGTCTGCTCCACCTCGTCCATCCTCGCTCTCGATTTCTTCAATTCAATCCACGGATGATCGACGGATCGGTCTCTTTAGTTCCGCTGGAGACGCCTCATGATCGATGGAGGACGCATTGCTCGTCCTGAATCACAGCAGATTCACAGGCAACTCAAATTTCTTTGATTGATCGAGGAAGGGACAAGGTGAAATTCCCCTCTGTTTGTTCCTCTGTTGTTCGTGCTCTTGCGTTGGCTAAAATAAGGAAGGAGTCCCGAGTCTGGACGAATTATATACCTGCTCACAAATGCTCACAGATATTATTACCAAGGAAAACTTGTCGAACTTTGATTCTGGGTAACTATGACGTTCTAAACGTAAGTATTTATAGTATGAAGTTCTAAACTGTATTTTTCGTACACAATAATTCTGTTATCTTACGATTTTATATGGTAGTATTTATACGTGTATTGAATGTAGTAACTTCTATTAAGTGTTTACTTTGGAAACTTAATGATACCATAAATGCATGAGATTAAAAATGCATTTTGACTGCAAAGTGAGTTGCATCTCAAAAGAATTATATAAAAAAGATAAGTATTTTTTTGAAAAGGGTAAGTATTGTTCTGTTAATGCACGCAAATATAGATAAGAGTAAAACATAAGCGTTTTCTCTTTAGAGTTTGGTACAGTAAAACAATAGCGTTCATTTTTTGCAAACAATAGAGTTTGGAGCTGATCAACTTTCAGGGAGGACAAGTAAACTTCTCATTTTACTGCTTGTCACAGATACGCGCTACTTTATGCAAAATCTCACAAGATAACAAATGTTCTCAATCTTCCTTTTCGAGCACCTTTTTTTACTGCAGACCAAACTATTCTTTCGCCCGTTTTCAGTCCCACTTATGCTATGTATATACTCATTATTCAATAGAAAGAATATGTGCCTACCTGATATATCTAATTTTTTATCTACAAAGTGAGCACATACTCAGCAGCATTTAGAAATGGACGGCTGCCAAATTTTCCAAAACGAACAAAGCCGGCATCAGACCGGCGACCAGGCTGCTGTCGTCCTTCCCGTCTATGCCTATTGCCAACCATTGAGCCAAAACCACAGCCTACACCATCGAAAAAAAAATTATTCTTATTTTCACAAACACGGCTACGGAATAGCATCAACCAAATCTAAGCTGCTAGCATTACTACCAATCAAATTTACCCTTTCAGTCTCAACACCAACACCACCTAAGCTGCGCTTGAAGCAATACCACACTTTCCGTGACATTGCTGGGCCATCATCCACCTGAATTATCAGGGAAGAAACACATAGGCATTCAATAGAAGAGAGGACTACCATCCAAGATACTAGCAAAAGCATGTGCCCATTATATCTTTTTCATCATCTATATAGCATAGAGTCTCAGCCAAACAAAATTTCTCATCATTGCACTCGAGCTGAACTGGGATATAATATATACACTACTGCATGTGTATCACTACTGCATGTGTAAACCTGGATGCCAGGACTTGTAAGTTGAAAGTTGCTACCAAAAACACCTATGGCTCAGATGATGCCATGGTTGTATCAGTGTCGCCAGGAATGGTTGTACCAATGTTGCTAGGCATCAAGACATTGAAGCCATCAACTGCTGTTGATATGATCATCGAGGGTATCTGTGGATGCCAGTGCAGTTCTTTCAACTTTCTCTGGCCCTGCCCATACAAACAGATGTCATAAGTTAACCTTTTTACATGTAACAAAAACATGCAAGACATCATTTGGCCACAAAAGATGATGCCAAAAGTAACATCCAATACCATCATAATAAAATGAGAGGATACTTTTAAATTGTACTACCTGATGAACAAATAGAAGTTGTGGGGGCAAATCTTCCGGTGCATTTGCCTGCTCTTTCATCTTCACTCTAAACTCAGCCTCCTCTTCTGCATCTCTTTCTAATGAAAGGTCCCAAATTCTAAAGCCAAACAATTCAGGACATGAGTCAGCAAATACTGGGGAAAAAAAAAAATCAGTAATCCAGTGCATCTAAAACACGAATGACAAGGAAAGGATGGAAAGTTACGTGAGTTGATGATCTTCAGAAGTTACAGCTAATGATGAAGCTTCATGTGGACTCCACTCAATAGATGTAATTGCTTTCTTGTGGTACTCAAAATGTGCTACCAACGGGTCCTTCTACCAGCATAAAGAACTCAGTGGAAAAATATTCAAGTATATTAAGCAAAACTTAAAAAGGTCCAAAACCAAAATTACTATCAGCAGATGATAAACTCAGTAATATCACAATACTACCTTGATAGTTAAGTCAGCTACACTGATTTGTGCACAGTGATGCTGTTCACATACAGAACATATCTAGTGTAGGATACCTCTAACTTAAAGAATATCCCGTAGCAAAGCATAGCTCATCTACTTTTTTATTATCCATGAGTCGGTTCAAAAACTTCCTAATATCTTCATTCTTCAGAATACCAAGTCATGTGTAATTTTGTTCCCGCATATTACACAGAAGTAAACAGATCTTAAAACAAATTATAGTAACAAAAATTATGAAAAATGGAACTGAGTTGGCTCCATCTGACACTCACAAGCATAAAAAACTTTGGTTTATCAAGAAGGAATTACCTGAATATATTTAAGATCGCGAACTGAGAAACTACCATCATCACACCCTGAGGCTATCAAGCGGCCAGCAAACCTGACTTGCGAGTCAAAACGTGAGTAAAATATCATGCACCAGTAATAAGTTATAGTACTCACAAAGTCAACAGATTTTTCAACTTGATATACCTATTCCATGAGATAACATTCACATCAGCTTTATGAGCCTTGATAGATATACAAGGTTCCTTTCCTGTACGTATATCCCATATTGATATCGTTCCATCAACGGAACAAGAGGCAAATACGTCGGCTTCTATGGGACTCCACTGCAAAGACATAAATGTAATAGTTCAGACAATCACATTCAAAGAAACATGTGAATAGATATATGATACAGCATTCAGACATGCCTGTAAATCTTCAACACTAGCTGAGTGTCCAACAAATGGATTCGCTTCTACATTCCAGTTAGATGGAGTTGGCTCCCACAGGTGAATGCTCTTATCGCGACCACCTGCATAGAAAATGAATTAATTTAATCCATGAAAATGCGTACACATCAAATTAAAATACCAATGATTTATGAGCACAGAACAGAGGGGAAAACACGACACACCCAGCAGATGATAAACATTGTGAAAGGTGCTAGATCATATACACACCAGAAACAAGCCTTCCGGTAACAAGTGGACTCCAATCAATCGCAAATCCCTCTTTTTCATGGCCACTAAATACTTTCAAAGGTGTCTGTCTGTGGATTATGTCATCTTCTTTTGGGTGCAGGTGTCACTGACTCTGCTAAAGAATTAAGGAAAGAGCTCAAGTCCCACACCTGCATATTTATCAATCAGGAACAGTTTAGCAATTCACAAAGAACTAGTCATCATGGTGCGCTCTGTTTCTGGACATATGTTTTAAAAAAGAGATGTAACACATATAGTATCCATTCTGTTACTAGGCAAATATAAAAGAAAATTGATGTACAGATTTAGGAAGGCAACAATCACAGCAAATGAAAAGTGATATGAGGTATGAACTGAATTACCTGAACATGACCAGTAGCTCCCCACGTAGCACATATATGTGGTTTTTGAGTCATTGAGCGTATCCGATTTACACACCCCGCATGAGCCACCTTTTTTAGCTGGTATATTCAAATATATCAACAGAACAAACCACAAACTAGTGAGCTACATATAAACGTAGCATGCTGGATACTTGTTTTTTCATTTGTGGCAAAACCTAGAGTTACTATCTTGATTTAGAAAGAACATACATGTAGGATGGGCTTTATATCCTCATTAGTTTCTTCATCTTCTTCATCGCTGCTGCTCTCACTATCCATATCAGTGTCACCATCAATGGCTGAAGATGGTATAGGTTCCCGTTTCTTCCCGCTTAGGTTGGAAAGCTTGAAGACGCCAATATAATTCTTTGAATCCTTGTCAGCCTGTCCAGCGTAAGCTCCATCATTAAATAAGAGTTTACTTCAATCATGGAATAATAGTTTAGCTCTTAAATCGTGAGATAAGCAAGTATATTATCATGAAATGATTATTTCTAACTCCACCATTGTTATGCCATTATTTAAGCTGAATCCACTAAAGAAAGTTGTTGAATTTATGATTATCTTACTATCTTAACAATTCCATCACAACTTCTAGCAACAGTCAAGATATAAGTGCATTCAATCAATCACAATAAGTTTCTGGCATGGTTTTTCTGAGCATAGAATCAGCAACAGGCACACATTTTCAACCGAAAGCAACTTAACAGGAACAAAAGTACAAAAATCAATATTCCTGTAGTTCAGAAACTAAAACTAATACTCCTGTTTTTGAAGGCATGAAGAGTATTGCAACCTGCGTTCCCGCAACACCATACAATGTGTGGGGGAACTCTGATCGGACGAGTCCAAGTTGATCGCGCACAACATCAAAACTGTGAAGGATAGTTACTCACTGAGAATGGACAACGTATTGGCCTCAAGTTAAGAAACAGAGGTAATGAATTGCGCAGACAAATTTCACCTCTGGCAACACCAGCCAATGCTGAACCCTCGGATATAATTGTAAGCCTCAGGATCAAACTGGAGCTCCTCTCCATCTTCCAGTGCATCGACACCCGCTTGCCAGACCTGAAACAAAGCGTAAAAGAGGTGACTAACAAATTGGAAAAAAAGAACAAATTAGAGATAATTTTTTAAGCAGAGAAGGCAATTCAATTAGGCATATAACTTTACAAGAAAGCACCAGTAATTCGGATGCGTGACGTGAAGGATCAGTTAATAAAAAAAATAGGGTCAGTGATTTCTCCCACACCTTAGCCGGAGGAGGGGCAACCGCTGGATGAGACGATGACGAGGAACCTGGAGCTTTCTTCAACCCGGAAACAGAGCAGAATTAGAATTAGGTGGGAACTAGAGCGCTAAACATACTGAACACATCGAAGAATAGCTCATCGATCAGAGCTCGAGGAACGTCGATCATAGCGTCTGGTTTAGGGTACCTTGGCATTCTTGGGTCCGGCCTTCCTCTTGATTCTGCGACCCATCAATGATGTGCGTGTATCAGAAGGACGGGGTTTCGCAGCGGTGGCCGGTGATTGGTGTCTGGCGGCGAACGAATTTGCGACGGCGAGGGAGCAGGGAGAGGTCGCCGGAGGTGCAAGGGCGGTGGCCGGACTCAGACCGTCGGAGCGCGCGTCTTGGGGAGCGGCGGCCTCTTATTCCCTCAGTTTTTTTTAGGGTTCTATGGGGTGGGCCGTGTGGTGTGGACACTCCGGCACAGCAAGTTTTTTTTTCCTTTCGGAACATTCTACAGCCCATGAAATCTGAAAACGTTGATCTATGATTCTATTTCCCTCAAAATTCAATCAATCGAAGGTGAAAAAAATAAGGAATTGGGAAAAAGATATGAATTACTCCACCCATCACCACATACAAAATTCCCCAACTAGAGAAGGTTTCTATCTTTGTATAGAATTTCATTCATCATTCATAGCATACCACAGCACGGGCAAAACATTACAGCACGCGAAGAACAGAATAGTCACTCAACAAATTTTATACAGTAGTAGCTATCAAATTACAGTGGATAGAAATTCGGGGGAAAAAGAGCAAAAGGGACCGAAATAATAGATATCCACATAACAAATGTCTTTCTAGTTGCCTTTCTGTCGAGGGAGAAGAGTTGTGATTGCCGATCACCATGATTCCTCAAGTTTAGATTAAAAAAATGAGATCCAGATCATTGCACGGTTCCTTTGGAGAAGTCTCTTTGACGCTTGAGTAGTTCATCTGGTAGTTCTTCCACATTATACCTTTGATCCATTACTGGACTATTACAGCCTGCATCTGAACTCTGAAGGATCAGAATCAGACATTCAGGAAGCATTAAGATCCCTATTGCCATAAACATTCATCTTTCTATGTTTGACATGAAGCAATTCTGGATATTTCTGTGATGTTCAGCATTGTCTGAATCCATATCTATCCAAAGCGAACCCATGTCAAATGCAGAAGTAATTTCCCATGGCGCTACCACAATGAAATCTGATCAATCCAAACTGTCGTTCATGCAAGTCTCATTTACCATTAAACAGGAGGCCAGGTGGTCCAATAGATAAAGATGCATTCCTGAAGCAAAAATACAAAGCCCAAAATTAATTCAAATGAACACATGATGAAAAAGAACTATAGAAGTAATTTTGTTGTCCCTTCTGGAGCATTAGGCAAACAACAACAACACACTTTCTTCCAACAGTTGGCAAAGAAATGAAAAACAAAGATAAACAAAAGAACATGAATCCATCTTAGAGATAAGAGGTTTTACAAAAAAAACGTACAATTAAATTATTAAGCATGCAAATGTAACAGTGAATGTCAGCAGCACAACCAAGGACAAGATACAAGGCAAGTGAACATAGAAAACGTAGTTCAGCACCAGCCTAGTGGAAAGGAAAATTCCAGTTCACATTGTAAGCACTGGTTTTAGTCTCAGTGTACAAACACAGGAGTTCTAAATTGCAAAGAAATCTTATGATGTGATCATAGGAAAAACTGCTCAATATGCAAAGTTATAAAATTTCATAGTCAACAAGTTTCAACCTAGTAGAAAAATGGGCAAAATATGCCCATAGTAGACATGTGTCTAGTCATCCAGCTCAATGACCTTCACAATGGATGAATCTAACACTTTCTAGTAAATAGTGACAAACAGTCATGGGACATATCACACCAGAGGCATTGCCATGGTCAAGAGCAACCATCAGAATCGACTCATTTGTAGCACTGGGAGATTCTGCCAGAAAGGCAAAATGAAGATTGACTAATACGAAGTGACCAGACAAATCACCCATTAGTTCAGCCACGAGTAATCAATCAATAATGGAAATGCTTGAAAAATCCGTTAGTTTCAGGAAGACTTACGAGAAAAAGCAGTACTTTCAAAGATGGCTTGGTATGCTTTTATTTGAAGGTCACACACATAATGCCAAACACTCAGGTCTTTGCTAATATACCCCTGCTCCAGCCTCCAAAGCCATCATGAAACAAAACTGCTCCAGTTCAGATAACCAGGATGCTTAGATGTATTGGCAACATATATGAAGGTCATGATGGAACTTCCAATGCTCGACCTCTCTTTACAGACATGGAGCTGCAAGGTATCAATGACATGGATGTCAGGCCAAAGGAGGATGGTCTAACACAAAAGTAAAGCAGAATTTGAGGCAGTTCAGTACGGGCTCCATCTAATAAAAAGTGAAGGCATAAGAAAAGAAGATTGTAGCGAACAAAGGAAACAAGCCATGGGAAATATACCTGATCCACGGAACTACAAACAGGATACAAGTGTCAAAAAAGGCACGGTTAACAATAGATACTCAGGGAGGATGGGAGGATACTTCAAACAGTTTGGGGAAAACACGAAGCTTAGTGTATAGAAATCCATCAAGAAGTCAAGATTATTGACCTTCCTGGCCATGAAGAATATCTTACAAACTAAGCAAACAAAAGGAATAAACTTATGTGCTCCCAATAGTTTGAAAATTGATCCCCACTATAAAGATCAATAAAAGACTGAAGAAAAGATAACTTTCTAGGAGATAAACAGGATGTTGACACGCACTAACAGCACAACAGATCCCAAAAGAATTTCATCAAACAAATAGAGCACGAGATAGACATACCACTGTGCTGAAAATTTATTCCGTTCGGCATAATGCTCATTTGTTGACCTCCTCAAGAAAATGGTACTTTTCAGGTAGTGACTTTGCATGGTTCTTATATTCCTCCCTCGAGAAAAGTGATATTAGCAAGGAAGTAGTGGAAGCCTCAAGTGAGAAGTTCATTTCATCAATTTTGGAGAGGTAAGCCCCAGCCCTCACTATCTCGCCTCGACCCAACAGCCTCCTAACTATAGCATTTAGCATGCCTGAGTCTGGAAGGCATCCACTCTTTTCCATTGCCAAAAACAGATTCTCAAACTCATCTAGCAGCCCTTCTTGTATGATATTTTCCATCATTAAGCGATAGGTTACCACATTTGGAACTAAACCATGGCCAGGGATAGCAGCGAACAAATCCATGGCATCTTTCCTTCTGCCACCTTTCAACAAAGCATCAATCATAATAGTGAAAGTAAAGATGTCCGGTCGAAGATCCTTAGAACACAGGCTCTGAAACATCTCAAATGCTTCATCAACACGATTATTTTTGCAAAGCCCATTTAGTATTATGGTATATGTGTAAATATCCCACTGCTTTTCACTTTTAAGCATATTGACATAGAGTTCCTTTGCTTCTGAAAATCTCCTGGTCTGAAACAAACCTTGCAGTATAGTATTGTATGTCACAGTTCCAGGAGTAACTCCCTTCCTCAACATTTCTCGGAAAAGACAATATGCATTGTCTATCCTGCCAGCTTTACAGTAGCCATGAAGCAATGTATCATAGGAATAAATGTTCGGTTTCAAGCCAGCTGAGACCATACCATCAAGTAACTTAGCTGCTTCATCAGTTCTACCAGCTAAGCAGTAGCCACCTATTAATGTAGTATATGAGATAACATCGGGCCTCATGCCTACACGTTCCATCAAGCCAAAGACATTCGGGCTTCCTTGACTCGTCGTTCTTTGCATAAGTTACACATTATGGTGTTGAAGAACACAATGTTAGGACGGACTCCGTGATCCAACATTTCAAAATATAATTCCTCTACCTTGTCCCATCTGTCAACGGTACAGAGCCCATAGACCAGGGAGCTAAAAACAACAATGTCGAGTCACCCCTTCGTTGGTCATCTCATTGAATTTAAGCACAGCATCATCCACTCTTCCCAACTTGCAAAGTGCATCTATTAATGTTCCATAAGTGACTACATCAGGACTCAATCCTTGCTTCCTCATTTTGCTGAGAATATGCATTGCCTCATCTATCATTGCCTTTTTAGCAAATGCGTTGAACACTATGTTGAAGATGTAATGATTAGGTGAAATACCATTTGCTTCCATCAGATCTAGGAGAAGAGGCAAATCAGCAAGGGCTCCTTTAGCAGCATACCCGTGAAGAAGAATGCCGTAGATAGTTACATCAGGTTTTATGCCCTTCCTAATCATAGAATCAAAAATCTTCCTGGCTTCTGTGCATTTTCCATTCTTGCAGAGATAGTCTAGCAGCAAACCATAAGTAAAAACATCTGGGTCAAGACCACATGCTTTCATTTCTTCAAGCCTTCGAACCACCTCTTTCCACTGTCCTGCAGAGAGGTACCCATGGATCATACACGTATATGTCTGGATGTTTGGCTTAACACCTTTATCTATCATCTGCTGAAGAACACCCTCGGTCTTGTCAACTGCTTCAGCTTTGCATAGGCCATCAATGATCGTGTTGTATGTCACAACATTTGGTGTACAGCTTCCATCTCCGTCATCATCAGCCATCATGTGCAGCAGCTCAAGTGCCTCCTCAGCTCTCTTTTCATTGCATAAACCCTTGAGAAGCGTGTTGTAGGAAACTACATTCGGCGTGCAGCCAAACTCAGGCATTCGTCGGAGTGATATGTCCATGGCCTCGTCGACCCTATTGGCATCACAGAGGCCCTTGATTAATTGGTTAATGACAACTTCATTCACCCTCCAGCCCGACTTAAGGATTAGGCCAAAGGCAGCGAAGCCATCCTCCAGGCGACCCAAGCGACAGAAACAACCAATTAGGATGCTGTACGTGCACAGGTTAGGAGCCACCTTATTTGAACAGCCACGGGCCATCCGGTTGAAGAGGGAGACGACGGCGAGCTCGGAGGACGAAGAACATCGGGCGCGAGCGACAACATTAAGCAGGTGGTTGAAAGCACAAACCGAGGCTGGCCTGGCGTGAGGCAGCAATTCATCGAACAGCTTGAGCGCGTCGTCGAGGCCGAGGCTCCCAGACCTTGCACGCTCTGCGATGACGCGCTCCAGCTCCAAGCACCGGTCGCGGGCGGCGCTGGTGCGGCGCGACATGCCGACGGGGCGCTCGCGCTTGGCGCTGAAGGCCCGGCGACGAGGGCCACGGACGGCGCTGGGTCCGCCTCCGGGTCGTTGAAGCAGGGCAGATCGCGAGGTGAGTGGAGCAGCGCGTGCCGCGTCGAGGAGCGTGCGAGGGTGGGAGCTGGTGGGCGGCGGCGGTGGCGGCGGCGGCTTGCCGCGTGCGTGCGCCGGCGAGTGGTTGGGGCAGGCGGACCGACGGGCGCAGGTGCCGCTGCCGAGAATTTTGCCTGCCTGCCTCTGTAGTTTTTTTTTTTTTTTTTTTTTTGGCCATCAGGCTATGACTTTCACCCGTGAATCCAAATTAGCCCATCATAAGGATTGGCCCACTTACTTTCGCCCGTGAATCCAATCCAAATTAGCACGGTCGTTCAGTTTTCTCTCATTTTTTGTCCTTTCATTTTGTTCTTTCATTCATTTTTATTTTCCTTTTTTTATTTTTTGAATATTATGAACTATCTAAAGCGTGTATAGAGAGATGGCGGGGATGTGAAGAAACATCATCCGTTGCCGTGGCCATTGTGTACATCAAATGTCACTACTTCCCCGTCTTAGAGTAACTCCAACTCAGGTCCCTATCTGAATCCCTACTCTAAAATTGAGGAGTTTGAGCAAAAATCAACTCCAATGAAGTCCCTACTTGAGCTCCCATTGTTCATGCCTTGACAAATTATAGTATCAGGTCCCTAGATCTAGCAACCCCCATACCCGTGGGTCCCATCCACTTTTTCTTTCCCCACAAAGACGCACCGCACACGCGGCGGCTGCGTCGGCGTCGGCGTCGGGCAGGGCGTGCAAGAAGCGGCGGAGGAGCCGTTCTTGCAGAACCCGCGGCGCGAAATATATGCAGGACCTCCACGCGCCGTCGCCGCCGCCGCCGCCGTCCCCGGCCTCGGCGTCGCTGAGCGAGAAGTTGCGGCGGTGGGCGGCGGCTGGGGACCAGCAGTCGTAGTCGTCGGGGAAGAACCCATCTGCTGGAGCGGCGGCACCGTCGTAGTCGTAGTCGAGGGCATGGTCGGCGGCGAAGGGGGAGGGGGACTGGTGGTGGCAGTCGGAGGACGGCAGCCGACATCATCTGCTCCCTCCGTGGCGCCGACCTCGCCGGCTGGACTTCGCCGTGGCGCAACCACCTGCCCGACTGTGACCGCGACGGCGACCAAAAGGAGGAGGCCGACGACGGCGGGGGCGACGAGAGGGATCTGGCCTGGTCGGCGGTGGCGCGCGGGAAGCGCTTGCGGTCGTCCCGGCGCGGAGAGTCCCCGTCGGCCTCTGCCTCCGCCCCGTTCGTTGACGCGCAAACGAAGAAGAAGGAGGAGGAGGAGGAGGCGCCGCACGCGCGGCAGCCCTGTGTTGCCGCTGGACTACAGCGACGGGTTCGGGTCCGGCGCGTCCACCAACGGCGGCGAGGACGGCGCCTTATGCTCGTCTAGCCAGAGTCGCCGCCACCACCGTTCGCGCTGGCTGCCACCGCGCCCCTGCAGCAGCGGCAGCTCGCGGTGCCCGCTCCCCCGCCGCCCAGCAAGAGCTCCATCGGATGCTCCTTCCATCGCGGCCAGCGACGACTCCGTCCGCCCGATCTGCGTGTGAAGAGGATGCAGGTCCCACTAAAGATGGGGTCTTGGGCTGCTTGTTCCACTGGAGTTGGAAGCAAATTTAAGCCCCTATTTTTTAGGCTAGCATGCAAATGGAATTTTAAGGGCCTAATTTGAGGACTTGGGCTGGAGTTGCTTTTTATAGAAAACAAATGATTTTCGAGCTGCTCCAACTTTTTTTTCTTAAATTTGGTTGAATCTATATCTTTTATAAAGATAAACCCCACTAGCTATTTCTCTTCGCTACGCAAAGTGTCCACATCAACATCCACTAAACCATCCCACTAGCACATTCAATTATAAAGTGTCCACATCATCATCCAAGAACACATGCCATTAAGTCTTCATTCAAACTATTCACATTAGAAAACTACATCATTTACTAACATATATTTAGTTGTTCACATCAAAATGCTGAAAATCTTTCACTAAGATATATTAGATATTTATTCAATCATATTAGTAAATAAACAAGTATAATTTCATGAGCTATTCCCGCAGCAACGTGCGGGGCGTCTCCTAGTTTACAGAATAAAAGCACTAATACTATTGATAATAAATTATTATAATCGGAAGAAAACTAATTTTGCACTATATTTATTTGGTAGGTGCTACATATATTCGAATTTAAAACAGTTTGACTTACACAGCTCTAAAAGTTAATCTGTTCTAAAAGTACACTTTCAAATGTTGGTATATGCACATTCGATTGTTATTTATATTACTAATAATAATAATAATAATAATAATAATAATAATAATAATAATAATAATAATAATAATAATAATAATAATAATAATAATAATAATAATAATAATAACAATAATAATAATGATGCGCGTGCACACTTTTTTTGACAACATACATAGAACTCCGGTCGAAAAAGCAATGTAAATGAATTGAAAAGAACTATTTTCGAAAAGCAAGTTCAAAAGTTTGGTACATTCCCTTCGTCCTAAAATCATCCTAAAATAAGTGATTTTTTTACTTCTATAGATATAAACTTTTTATTTGACTGTTTGTCTAACTCAAATATTTTATATTAATATTCTTTATTTTATTATATCTTATTTTATCATTAGAGGTACTTTAATAATGATTTATTTACTTTATTATTTGCCTAAAATATAAAATAAAGATGATGGTTAAACAAGAATGTTTAAAAGTAAAAAATATCATTTATTTTTGGACAGAGTATTTTGCTTAATAAGCAAGCTTTTTTGATAGTTCCTTATAAATGAAATTATTTTCTTTAGTTAACCTTCTCACTAAACTCAAACACACACATCCAAGATGAAGAAATGCTATTCCTTTGCAACATTGATTTGCGGCAAAGATAAAAAGAAAACATTTTTGCACCAAACACCTTATATTTTTTACTAGTTAACTGATCCTAAATCTAAAATACTTTATCTCTGGCAAACTTACATCAGAAACGTGAGAGAGAAATAAAATTATGTTTCCACCCTTCGAATCACACCGGAGTCGTACGTCGCCGTCGTGCGTGCGGCGATTGGCGCAGCTTGCTCGGCGGCCATGACTACTCCTGGAAGCTCAAGATCGCTGGTGACCGTGGCAGCGAGGACGGGCCCGTTGTACCATCAGAAGTCGGAACACCTGCAGCACGCGCGTCAGCGCACCCGCAGCCGCACCTTCGACAGGCGGACGACGAAGCACCAAGCCTTCCCCCCGGCCACGAGCACCTAGGCCGCGCCTGCCGCCCGCGCCTGTGCCGGCACCTGTGGGCGCGGCCGTCCGTGCTGATCTCGCGAATGCGACGCGTGCCTCCAGCCCCACGACCATGGCCCGTGAGCCAAACAATGTCGGACGGACAGATGGATCCACGGTGGCGACGCGATCGATATGGAGTGCTTGCGTTGTGCACCGGTGGACGCGGGAACGGTGGCGCAGAGACGACGTGAGGAAAAGAGTCGCGGTGCAGCACGTGAGGAAGGCGGCGACCTCGGAAGGGTGGATGCGCGCGGGTTTACCTGCGCGCATATATGCACGCTGAGAGGTAATTTTTTGCCAAGTTGATAAAAATAAGAACCTAAGATGTCAAGCTTGTTGGAGAAGAATTTTTCTTTGTTTTACCAAAAAAAACTAAGAATAGAAAGTAGATGGCAAACTGTTGGAGATGCATAGTAATAATAATAATAATAATAATAATAATAATAATAATAATAATAATAATAATAATAATAATAATAATAATAATAATAATAATAATAAGACAAAATAAAATGGAAGTTAAAAATACATAATGGCATTTCCAATATGAAATTTTACAACATTAAAACTTAAATAATATAAGGACGAAATAAACATAATACATAATGATAGTGCCAAAATGAATATTACATTAATAATCCAACTTGGAAAAAATATATTTAAAAAACACCCGGCAGCAAAGCACAGGCATTTTTAGTAGTAACGATAATAAGCACACGCACAACTGACAGGAACAAATAATCAATCATGAGAGCATGGGCATGGCGCGGCTTCCTCCTACTCCGTGCTCAGTTGCACGATCTTGGCCTTCTGCTGGCCCAGGAACGGCGCGTCGGCGTTGGCGTCGCTGCAGTAGAGGCAGGGGTGCTGCGAGAACCTCTCCTTGCGGAGCACCTCCCTGGAGCGGCGCAGCAACTCCCGGTTGCTCATCGGCGCCGGGTGCGCCGCCAGCACGGCCTGCAGCGAGTCGGTGAAAGCCCCGCACGGCTTCTTGCTGCCGTGCCCCGGCACGTCCGCCGACGTCTCGTCCTTCTGAGACCCGCTCAACAGGATCCCGGCGTCGCCGATGCGAGCGGCGTGGCTACCGTTGATAATGCTGCTGCCGTTGCCGTGGTGGAGGTGGTTGTGGTGGTGGAACTTGGCGCTGGCGTCGTCGCCGAATAGCGCCACGAGGTGGACGCCGACGTGGTGGGACGCGTCCATGCCCGACGCGGCCGACAGGTGGGCGAGCACCGTGGCGTACGGGATGAACCTGCCGGTGTGGACGGCGGCGTGGGGGTGAGCGGCGGCGCCGGGGCCGATCTGCTCCTTCTCCTGGTCGAAGAGGCCGCCGCTGAAGCACGAGTCCGCCACCATGGTGAAGGTGGCGCCCCGCGGCACGCGGTCCAGCAGCTCCCGGAAGTCCACGTCTGCGTGGCCGGCGTGCGAGCATATGTCAGTCAACTCAGAGGCTCAGGAACGAATTAAACGACGACGGCGGTGCAAGGACGACGGACCTGTGATGAGGTTGAAGTCGCAGGGCACGATGGCTTCTTTGCCGCGGACGGGGTTGTCCTCCGTGCCGTGTCCGCTGAAGTGGAAGAAGAGCACGTCCCCGGGCGCCGCGCGCGCAACCATGTCGGCCAGCGCGCGCTTGACGTTGGCGCCGGTCGGGAGCACGCCGGCGTCGGGCCCGTGGTCGTCGGTGAGCATGGTGATGTCGCCCGGAGCGAAGCCGAAGCGGTCGAGGAGGATGGCGCGCATGGTGTGGACGTCGTTGATGCAGCCCTGCAGCTCGTTCTCCGTGCCGGCGTAGTTGCAGCCCACCAGGGTGGCCAGCATCTTCTTCGTCTTCACAGCGCGTGTTTCTATTTCCATTGTTGTCTTATTCTAGCTCTAGCTCTTGCTCTGGTGCGTGCTTCAGTGAGAGATGAGATATCGATCTCTACCTCCGTGTTTTATATATAGGCCGCGTGCGTGATCACCATTGTTCATTGCTTGAGTATGCGTGTTGACTTGGCTTGGTTCATCTGTTGCTTGCTTGCCTTGCGTTGTGATGCATGCAAGCTAATTAACAAAGAACAATTTGCCTTTGGACTTTTGGAGTAAATTAAAGCAAACAAACAGCTAGAGACCGGAGGTGGTCTGAAGGTGCCCTATCCCGTGCAACTCCCTCGTGCAACAAAAGAATGCAATTCTCACATTTTGAGAAATCAAACTGTTTCAACTTTAACTAAAATTTTATGTACAAAAATACTAACAACACTCATGAGACAAATAAGTACCATTAGATTAGTTATAAAATATATTTTCATAGTAAATATATTTGAAGACATAAATGCTAATAGTAATTATAAATTTGGTCAAAGTTGAGTTAGTTTAGACATGTTTTCCATAATTATTTTCTTTTATGGACGAAGGGAATAACTTCATAACTTCAAACACTAAAACCCCACTAGGCAAATATCATATTTCTCTATGATTTTGTAAGGCCAAGTCATCATCAGAGTCCCACCAAGTCTATATGATTTCGTGATCGATCAGCAAGGGCTATTACAAACACCACAACATTAGAGCGTGGAAACTTCTGTGCTAATAATAAACATGCTGGTTTGCTTCCTCATGCTGCATGCTTTGATTCCATCCAACCACCAATGCGTGTTATACGTGTGGAGATGAAAAATACTTGCATATGGGTAGTGAGATGAAAAATACTTGCTTGGCAAGCAACCATGTGTCGAGATGGAGATGCCAGTCTCTGTTTGGGTCGTTCCAATTCGTGATGTTCTATCAAGTTGACAATTAACAATTTCTGATTTATCTCATTTATTTAGGGATCTGATCCAGAGTGATCTTGGTTGAAACATACCAGATGATGCATAAATTGTATGTCTATCTATGCATGATCAGAATTTTTTTTCTATATTTTTTTCAAATACGTAAAAGATTTGTGTATCATTATATTAATAGGAAGAATAAAAACATACATGGCGCACTTATGATAAGCACAACCGGAGGTCTTACGGCCGTTGGCCGGACCGTCCTAGCAAACAATAGGTTCAATATTACATAATAAAAAGAACAACAACCGGCAAGAAGTGGCACTGCAACCTATGAAGCGGCGCCGGATGAGTCCTCTCCGACGTCCAAGAGCTTCAATCTGGCTTAACATCAAGCTCCCACTGAGAATAGCATCGCATAAACTCTTAGGAGTTGGAGAAGCTATTGCTACCGGCGGCGCGATGCCCATCCTCATGTTGAGCAGTACCTTGCCTCGACTGGATGTCTGTATGTGCGACAACGGCTGATCGGCAATCCCAGTACTCCTATATATTCGGTAGGGGATGCCGCCTGGTCGACATCACCTGCTTTGGGGGGCTTACAATTAAAGCTCGGGCTCGCTGATGCTGCACCTACTTGTCGAACCGAGCTAGACGGTGAGCAACTTCGCGTGGCATGGGCATCGCGTCGTTGGTGGCGGACGTCACCGGCAGCTCTTCCCACACCGGCGACAACGGAGGTAGATCCGTCGTCGTTCACGGGGAGAGGGTGTCTGCCTCACCCTTCGTGGGCGCGATGACGCCTAAGGGGTCATCAAACGTCAGCCGCCTCGGAGTGGCCCGTGGCTACCCCGGCTGAGGCAACACCGGTGGGGTCCACGACATCTTCTGGGATGTATCCTGCGTGCAAGCACTGGTGACCACCATCAGAATTTCGTACGCTGGTTGGGAGACCGGAGGAGGTCTCGAGGCGGTCTGAGTGCCACTGAGCGAAGCTGCGAGCTCCACCAGCATCAGGTCCTCCACTAAGCCGCGAACAACTATATATGGAGATGCGCGTTGTCAGCGTGAGTGGGTTGGGCTAGACGAGGATCAACGCGCCGATTGGCTCAATACGGCCAACCAGGCTGTCCTCAGTGACGCCCTCCAACGTCGTAGGGTTGGTACCGCCGAACAACCATGATGCCTTCGGCGCCTTTGTGGGCACCGTTGTCGGCATCGCCATCATCATCCTCCGTTGCAGTGCCCATCCACGTCCGACATAGCCTCGCCAGAGTCCGCCAAACCTCCTGCATCGAGTCCGAGGTCACGGGAACCTGAGGCTCCGGCCCAGCAGAGGGACCCAAGGCCCGAGCGTCGCCCCGAGCCCCGAAGGGCCGCATGCCTTGGCTACTTGCGGTCATGTGTAATGTGACAAAGCCCCTTGCACCATAGACATTGTTGGGGTACCCTACAGGTGCTCACCCGATGTGCGGTGGAAAGGAAATTGAGGCATTTTGCCGAATAGATTGGCCGGAATGCGCCTCTAAGGCTGACGGCACACCGACTGGCCCCCGTTACGCTGTCGAGGTGTCCGTGGGTTGCGTGTCCTGTCGGTGAAGTATGTCCGGCCACCCCTCGACGTTGGGGGCAGAGACCCTTCCACGACACCTGAGGCGTTGGTGCATCGATATTCGGCCATCTGTTGGCCGAGCCAGAATACCATGCAGCAGCTGTGGGCGCGGTCGACTCCGTCTTCACCGCTTTGAGCTAGCAACCTGCCAACTTGCCGCCGTACCACCACGCCCCGATAGAGGACGCGAGTGCGGTAGGGAAATCGCAGGCTGCGCCAATGCCAACGACGTCCGCTACTCCCAAAGAACTTCATCCAGGTAGGGGGTGGTGGAGACGAATGGTGTCCTCTCTACTTCGGAGTCGTCGAAGGGGTTGTCGTCGCTCAGCGATGGGCCTTGGAGCACCCTCCGCGTGGCCTTCCCGGATGGAAAGGCGCTGCGTTGGGAGACAGGGTGGGCGACGAGCTTAGAGCCGGCGCGGACAAAGTTGACGAGAAAAGCATCGAGGGCAAGGGCGCACACATCATCCTCATCTTCACCTTCTAGGATGTCCTCAACGATGACCCAAGTCTCGTCTTCCACCTTCGACGGCGTCGAGGAGCCACCATCCAGCTACGGTCTCGAGGATGGCACGCCGGTGCCATCGCACCCGGCGAAGGAAGCACGAGCAAAGAGGCACTCGCCGCCGTGCAGACTCCTCATACCCGGTCGGTAGGCCCCCCGGCACGTAGGTGGTGCTTTGGGGGAAGAGGGTGCACCAGCCCGGGCACGCGAACGGGTGGCCCGCTATCGCCAGTCCTCCAAGTCGAAGAAGGCAATGGCGCTTCGGGCGACGGGGAAGCCACGCACACGCCTGTCCCCTGCTCCCCGCGAGCTCCACCGACGGTGGCGCGCGTCGGCCGACGAGGTCGTGCACGCCCCAAAGCGAAAGGAGGAGAGGAGTCAGTAGCTGGGGGTGGGGAGGGGCAGCGCCAGATCCTCCACCGAAGGCGGCGGCCGAGGGCGGGGAAGGTGGATTTGGGCGTGGGGGAGGCGGGAGTGGGCGCCGACGCGAGGCTGGCAGTCGGCGCCGCCGGGGCGGTGGCGATCGGGAGAGGGCCAGGGAAGTGCCTCGGGTCAGGGTTCCTCTTCTTGATCATGGATCTGTCGATCAATGATTCCAAACCCTTTTATATGAAACAAAGTTTCCAACCACTGCTGGTATATGCACCATAGAGTGGCCATATTTTACACATCGCATCTGCCATCAGGGGAGCCTTTTGCGGTTTTCGCGCACTCGGTGTGCGCGCCCGGACCCTAGAGCGGTTGTGTGCGCGCTAATTCCAAATCTACGCACAGTTCGTGCTCATCGGAAAGAAATCTACTGCATGAGGACCACAGTACGTGGGACAAACAGGCTGGATTGGATTGCAAATCTACGTATGTTTGTGGGCTGTGTACGTCTGTTTGACTTTGGATTGGAAATCTACGTACTTATTTTCGAAATCATATGAGCACACTTGCATGCTAATACTATTTATAAATATGGTCATAGTTAAGTTAGTTTGACTAACTCGTTTCCCGTAATTGTTTTCTTGTATGGGGCAACGGATCCTACGCAAACTAGACATCACGCGCAAACCAGAACCAACGATCCTGACCGCAAATGTTGATCAAGGGGCGCATGAGAGAGGTGGAAGGAGGGATTTGTAAAAGTGTGATTAAGAGCGGGCGGTTAAGTGCAAAATTACTCAATCTCTCCGCGCCCCTTGATCAAGATCCCGCAGTCCGTATTATTAGTTTACAAGGTTGCACCGGATGTCTAGTTTGCATAGGATCCATTGCCCTTGTATGGACCGAGTCACCGAGGTAATAACTTTATAACTTCAAACCCAGAAACCCCACTAGGCCTTTTAAACTTCCATATAGTGATGTGAACCTTTTTTTTTTATTTGAACCGCAGATAGAGTTGCTACTTATCTCTTCCCCTTCTACACAATCATATCCCGGATATAATCCTTGGGCTGCTCTCTATTACAAAAATGACACTTGGAAATACAACGTTCAGAGCGTGGAAACTTCTGTCCTAATAATATATATAAGCATCTGGTTGATTCCTCAATGCTACATGGTTTGATTCCTCGTTTCTGATCGGATCCAACCACCGATGGCAATTAAGCAACTGCAGTTGTTAGTGGCCACGTTGCAACGATCCAATCCAACCACTGATGGTATACACGATACTGCAGTTGTCAGTTGCCACAGTTTACACATCGTGCATGTTTGCCATCAGATCAGGAGAATCAATCAATCAATCAAATGAATTGGCAGTAGTTAGTTACTTAGTTAGTTAGTTAACAATATATATAGCACATGCATCTCATTGCAGTGCCGCAATCAGCGTGTTATAAGTGTGGAGATGAAAAATACTTGCATGGTAAGGTGACCATGTGTCGAGATGGAAGATGCCAGTCTCTTTGGGTTAAAATTCGTGATGTTCTACATGTTAGGTTGATCTCCCATCGACGACCCAACGGGCGGCTGGGCCTTGACCTCACGTCCTGATTGGGGATGCCCAGCTCAAATGACATGGCTGGTGGACCCCGTCGTACGGTGCCTATAAAAGGAGGTGGGAGTCATTGGCTCTGTTCACGATGTTCACCTCAGCCACCAGACCCCCCACTGTGAAACCCTACCAATCAGGGAAGCGCTGCCAGCGACAGGAAGCCCCGCTGGCGTCCACCCCTGCACCGCTCGTCGCTGCCCTAGCGAAGATCATCACTGGCCTCCTCTGCCAAGACCAAAGGTATGGTCCTCTACTCCTCTCTCTCGTTCTCTCTCTATGATCCGTGCACCAAGATGGTACACCATGAGGTTCTGTTTTCGTTTATCCCAAATGCAAGTGAAACTACCCACTGAACTATTGCTAGCCGATCCTAGAATCTATCACTACCAAGTTGACAACTAACAATTTCTGATTTTATCTCGTTTATTTAGGGATCTCTTCGAGAATGATTTCGGTGGAACTAGACCAGATGGTGTATAAATTGTATACACCAAGACCAGATGCTTGAGCATCCCATTGCTCTTTTTATTACACACCTTCGTGATGGGCCCACATGTTGCCGACTCAAAAATCCGTGTACTTTTGCCTTAAAACACAATAAGGACACCGTTTAGCATTCCTCTACAAAGTATAAGGACGAAATAAACATACTTAACAATAGTGTCAAAATAAAATATTATATTATTGATGATCCAACTTAAAAAGATATTTGAAAAAAAGCACGCCGCGGCGAAGCACACACATTTTATTATATTAGTAATAATAATGATGACAACAAGCGAAAGCACAAATAGCATGGGAACAAAAATCAAATCATGACTTCATGAGAGCGTGGCATGGCGGCGGCTGCGTCCTTCTCCTTGCTCAGTGGCTCGATCTTGGCCTGGTCTCCTGCTGCCCGAGGAACGGCGCGTCGGCATTTGCGTCGCTGCAGTAGAGGCAGGGGTGCTGCGAGAACCTGTCTGTGCTTGCGGAGCACCTCCCTGGAGCGGCGCAGCAACTCCCGGTTGCTCATCGGCGCCGGGTGCGCCGCCAGCACGGTCTGCAGCGAATCGGTGAACGCCCCGCACGGCTTCTTGCTGCCGTGCCCGGCCACGTCCGCTGACGTCTCGTCCTTCTGGGACCCGCTCAGTAGGATCCCGGCGTGGGCGACGCGCGCGACATGGCCACCGGCCGTGTTGCTGCTATTGCGGTGGTGGGAGTGGAACTTGGCGCTTGCGTCGGCGCCGAAGAGCGCCACGAGGTGGTCGGCGACGTGGTGCGACGCGTCCATACCCGACGCGGCCGACAGGTGGGCGTGCACTGCGGCGTACGGGAGGAAACGGCCGGCGGGTGCGCTGGCGCGGTGGTGGGGGCGGTCGGCGGCGGCGCCGGGGCCGATCTGCTCCTTCTCCTGGTCGAAGAGGCCGCCGCTGAAGCACGAGTCGGAGACCATCGTGAAGGTGGCGCCCTGCGGCACGCGGTCCAGCAGCTCCCCGAAGTCCACGTCTGCGTGGCATGCGTGCATGTCTCAGTCAACTCATAGGTCAGGTCTGCTCAGGAACGAACGACGACGACGGTAAACGGATGACAGACCTGTGATGAGGTTGAAGTCGCTTGGCACGATGGCCTCTTTGCCGCGGACGGGATTGTCTTCCGTGCCGTGGCCGCTGAAGTGGAAGAAGAGCACGTCTCCGGGCGCCGCGTGCGCCACCATGTCGGACAACACGCGCTTGACGTTGGCGCCGGTCGGGAGCATGCCGGCGCCGGGCTTGTGGTCGTCGGTGAGCATGGTGATGTCGCCCGGCGCGAAGCCGAAACGGTCTAGGAGGATGGCGCGCATGGCGTGGACGCCGTTGATGCAGCCCTGCAGGTCGTTCCCCGTGCCGGCGTAGTTGCAGCCCACTAGGGTGGCCAGCATCTTCTTCTTCCCCTCCTTGCTCAGTTGCTCGATCTTGGCCCTGGTCTCGTGCTGCCCCAGAAACGGTGCGTCGGCGTTGGCGTCGCTGCAGTAGAGGCAGGGGTGCTGCTCGAACCCCTCTTCGCCGAGCAACTCCCTGGCGCGGCGCACCAGCTCCCGGTTGCTCATCGGCGCCGGGTCAGCCGCCAGCACGGCCTGCAGCGAGGCAGTGAAAGCCCCGCACGGCTTCTTGCTGCCGTCCCCCGGCACGTCCGCCGACGTCTCGTCCTTCTGGCTCCCGCTCAGCAGGATGCCGCCGTCGTCGGTGCGCGTGGCGTGGCCACCGCTGTGGCTGCCGTTGCCGTGGTGGCGGCGGTTGTGGTTGTGGAACTTGGCGCTGGCGTCGTCGCCGAATAGCGCCACGAGATGGACGCCGACGTGGTGGGACGCGTCCATGCCCGACGCGGCCGACAGGTGGGCGAGCACCGTGGCGTACGGGAGGAACCGACCGGCGGGTGCGCTGGTGCGGTGGTGGTGGCGGTTGGCGGCGGCGCCGGGGCCGACCTGCTCCTTCTCCTGGTCGAAGAGACCGCCGCTGAAGCACGAGTCCGCCACCATGGTGAAGGTGGCGCCCTTGGGCACGCGGCTCACCAGCTCCCGGAAGTCCATGTCTGCGTGCAAGCGAGCATGTTAGTGAACTCAGAGATCAAGTCTGATCAGTAACGAACGACGACGCGCCATGATGTGTGCATAGACAGACACGGACCTGTGATGAGGTTGAAGTCACAGGGCACGATGGTCTCTTTGCCGCGGACGTCGTTGTCTTCCGTGCCGTGGCCGCTGAAGTGGAAGAAGAGCACGTCCCCGGGCGCCGCGCGTGCCACCATGTCGGCCAGTGGCGGAGCTCGGTCGAAAATTTAGGTGGGGCGAACTATGGACATAATCTTTTAATGACATCATTCAAACACCAATGGATGTCTAATATATGACAAATTTAAAGATTGATTGAAGAGTGATATCTCTTTTTAGAACATACTGGTTTATATCAACCAAATATAATCCATGAACCCAACAAACACCATCTCCCATCCCGTCCTCCATGACCTGCTTGCTGTTGCCTTGCCCCTGGAGGCCTGCACTGAGCCGCTGCATCAGGTAGATAGGAGATAGGGCACCAGCAGCCGACCGGTTGGAGGCAGCTTGCGGCCCAACAGGCTGGCAGGGCACACGGTAAGGGACGCCGGAGGGTGGTGGGCAGCCGGCACAAGAGACGAGCTGGAGCTAAGGCCTAGGAAGCGGTGGCAGCGCGACAGTAGCCTGATGTGTGGTGCGGTGTTCGTGGCCGGCCGTGTCACGAGCTTGGGGATCGAGAGCTAGGAAACAGTCGGTGATTCTCTAATGCAGTAATGCTGGGCTGATGGTGTTGTTGGGCCTTTGGCCTCGCCCGTGCACCCCTTGACCCTTGTCCCCTTGCCCCTCCAAAGAACGCATTCCAGTTTAGTCACAGCGCCGTCAGAGGTTGAACGCCGCTGCTCTTGATTGCCGTGCTTGAGGAAGAAGAGAGTAGTAGGGGCTCCTGTGCGGCTGTAGGTGGGGCAGCTGCCCCACCCTGCCGTATGGGGAGCTCCGCCTCTGATGTCGGCCAGCGCGCGCTTGACGTTGGCGCCGGTCGGGAGCACGCCGGCGCCGGGCTCGTGGTCGTCGGTGAGCATGGTGATGTCGCCCGGCGCGAAGCCGAAGCGGTCGAGGAGGATGGTGCGCATGGTGTGGACGTCGTTGATGCAGCCCTGCAGCTCGTTCTCCGTGCCGGCGTAGTTGCACCCCACCAGGGTGGCCAGCATCTTCTTCTTCACAGCGCGTGCTTCCATTGTTGAAAATGTGCTAGCTGACATGCTCTGGTGCGTGCTTCAGTGAGATGCTACGTGCTTTAGAGAGATGAGATATGGATCTCTACCTCCGCTATATATAGTCTAGCTGCGTGTGTGATCACCAGTGTTCATAATGCTCAAAAAACAAATCACCAGTGTTCATTGAGTACGCGCGTTGTCTTGTCTTGGTTTATTTGTTGCTTGCTTGCCTGCCTTGTGTATCCAAGCTAATAATGAACAATTTGCCTTTGGACTTTGGAGTAATATAAATTAAAGCAAGTAGCGTGCTCGATCCGGCTTTGAAGCCGGGACGACCTTGGAGCATCTCCAATCCAAGAGAGAAAAAAAAACCTCCAATAGCCCCTTCAATTGGATATCTAAATATAGATATCCTTTATTCAAATGACTATTTTAAAAAGAGTAGATTTTAGAAAGGGTCTTAGAGATGCTCTTACGTGCAAGAAATGAATTTACAGCACCGGTCAAAGTGTACTATACATAAAATATATTTCCAAGAGAGAAAAAATACCCTTCAATAGCCCCTTCAATTAATTGGATACCTAAATATCCTTTATTCTGGATTTCTCGCTAAACTAAAGATAAAGAGAGATAATAGTTCTCTTAAAAACTTTGGAGAACATATAAGGATATAGGGAAAAAACGATTTTTACTCAAATGATTTTTTTAGAAGAGTAGATTTTAGAAAGGCTCTTACACGCAAGAAATGAATTTGCAATCCCGGCCAATCCCTTCAAAATGTACAATATATAATATATGTCTTATATTAGTATAATAATAACATCCTTATGCTTGAAAAAATAAATATGATTCAACAGTAGCCAGTTTACGTTGACTTTCGAATTATAAGACCACCAAGATATTGCTTTTCGAACCTTTTATTTTGAAATTATGGCTAGCCTTTTGAACTGTCATGGTGGCGTAAGCCTGTTGGTGAACGGATAAGCATGCTGGTTTGATTCTCCATGCACCATGCTGTATCTGCATGGTTTGATTCCTCATTTCTGATCCGAGATCCAAGCACCTATGGTAATAAGCTACTGCAGTTGTCAGTGGCCAATTGGCCATATTGCAAGGATCCAATCCAACGAACCGCCGATGGTGGTATACGCTACTGCAGTTGTCAGGACAATACTGTATAGATCGCGTCTGACATCGTCTGGGGAGAATCAATATAATCAGTCAGTCAAATGAATTGGTAGTAGTTAGTCAGTTAATTAATTGACATATTGTACAGATCTCACTGCAGGGCCACAATAAGGAATCTCACGTGTTGTAAGTGTGGAGATGAAAGATTAATACTTGCATGGCAAGTGACCATGTGTCGAGATGGAGATGCCACTCTGTTTGGGTTCCAATTCGTGATGTTCTATCAAGTTGGCAATTGACAATTTCTGATTTATCCCATTTACTTAGGGATCTCATCGAGAATGGATTTGCTGGAACCATACCAGATGGATATATGTATGCTTGAGCATCCATTGCTCTTTCCACCCACCTTCTTCATGGCATCCATTGCTTGAGCATCCATTGCTCTTTTCACCCACAACTGCTCGCCATGTCCATCTTTTGCTGCCTCGTCACTCTCACTGGTATCAAGATTGGATGACCGAGCTGAGAGGCAGACGGGTGGGTTCCCTGCACATAAAGCAAAGCAACATTACACCATTTAGAAACTTTAATTGGTTAGAATAGGAACCATACGATTAAAAAGGACGCCATGCTTTTGTCTCCCCCAATTCTATTCTCGGTATCTAAGGTTAGAGCAATTACTTATAGAGAAAAAACATGAATACTTTTGTTCTAAGCATTCCCATTAAACATGAGATGATGTTTCTACTCTCTAGAACTGTTACCTATCTGATCCTGTAAGCCTGATCCTTCTCACTCTGGATCAGCCAAGGAGACCTCAAACGCTCCATGCTTTAGTCCTTTAGACCCTCAGAGGCAATCTGAAAACAGAAGGAAGAGATTGCGATACAGGGAATTCTGATGACAGCGATGCAAGGGCAGTGCAGGTGGACCAGAGATGCAGTGAGCTCAGACAATCTAGTCACCGCCACAAATACATGTATACAGCTAAGGGTCAAGGATGCTAATGCAAGCGTCTTGAAAAAATTCAAAAGAATACAACTGTGTTCTCTGTGGTGGCAATGTTGAAGAGACTGCCTTTCAGATCAGTTGCTCCTTCAGTCAAAGATGCTGGCAGCAACTGGGCATTCAATGGAGCAAAGCAGCAATTCCAGAGCCCCTCCATGGAAATCTTCACCATTGCCTCTTGGCAAATTTGGAAGCAAAGAAATGACACAATATTTGATAGAGGAAGGCCTTCTTTTAATTCTTGGAATGTTCTCTTTCTTAAGGAGGCTAAACTTCGGGTCCATAGATTTCTTTAGGAGGCCAAACAAGATGCTTTCTTCTTGGTGTAGAGCTTCTTGTTTAGTTCTGTTTTGTTGTTCTTTTAACCTTTTTAGGCTTGCTTCTGCTATTTGGCGTCTTGCCAGACAGGTTTGCTCAGTTTCTTTTGCCTTTTTTTTTAATGAAATCTCTACAGTGGGGGCTACCTTGCTGTATTTAATGTTTGAAAAAAAAAAATAACAGAGGACGCTACATTGGTTCTACATCAATGGAGAATATAAGGTGAATATCTATGAGAACATCTAAGCAATAAGCAATATAGAAGAAATCAAATCAAATTTGGTACATCCAGTACTACCAGTTTTATACCAAACAAACAGTAATGCAATTGTTAGTGTTGGAATTGTGTTCTCTATTGATTTGGCTTACCCTAGAAGGGTAGCTATATGGTGTAGCATACATGGGCCTCATGGGCCTAGCCTCATGGGCCTAATACATATATATACTCCAACACTCCCCCGCAGTCTGAACTACCGGCACAGCGGAGTTTCAAGACTGGACATCTAAAAGAAAGAGCACACACACATGCCCCCCACAGCCACAACTAGCCACTAGTGATGTTGAGGCTGGAGCGGAAGTCGGTGAAGGTCGACGACGGAAGGCCCTTGGTGAAGATGTCTGCGAACTGGGAGGTGGTCGGTACATGGAGGACCCGCACCTCACCAATGGCCACCCGATCACGGACGAAGTGAAGGTCGATCTCCACATGCTTCGTGCGCTGGTGCTGAACGGGGTTGGTGGAGAGGTAGACCGCACTGACGTTGTCGCAGTAGACAAGTGTGGCCCGGCGAAGGGGGCTATGGAGCTCGGCCAGGAGCTGCCGGAGCCAGGAAGCCTCAGCCACACCGTTTGCGACGGCGCGGTACTCGGACTCAGCACTGGAGTGGGAGGCCACCTGCTGGCGCTTGGAGGACCAGGACACCAGGTTGCCTCCGAGGAAAACGGCGTAGCCCGAGGTGGACCGGCGAGTGTCAGGGCAGCCGGCCCAATCGGCGTCAGTGTAGACAACCATCTCTGTAGAAGAGGACCGGCGGTGCAGGAGCAGACCATAATCAGCAGTGCCGCGGAGGTACCTGAGGAGACGCTTGAGAGCAGTGAGATGAGGCTCCCGAGGATCATGCATATGAAGGCACAACTGCTGAACTGCATAGGTGATGTCAAGCCGAGTGAAGGTGAGGTACTGAAGAGCACCAGCAAGACTGCGGTATGCCGTAGGATCAGTCACTGGGGGCCCTCTGCCTCGGACAGCTTGCTCGAGTGTCAACTGGAGTGGTGCGGGGGCTTGCAATCCGTCATCCCAGCCCGCTCAAGTATGTCCAGAGTGTACGACGCCGGTGAAGAAGAAGCCCACTGGATGAGGCTCAACAAAGGACTCCAAGAAAGTGGTGAAGCACACCCAGATCCTTCATCGCAAACTCCTGCTGAAGAGAGGTGATAATCCGGCGAAGAAGTGACTCACTGGAGGCTGTCAGGACTATGTCATCCACATAGAGGAGCAGATATGCAGTCTCGGCCCCATGGTGATAGATGTACAGGGACGTGTCTGACCTGGCCTCCACAAAACCAAGTGTCAGGAGGAAAGCAGCAAACCTATGGTTCCATGCCCGGGGAGCCTGCTTGAGGCCATATAGAGACTTGTTAAGCCGGCAGACCATCTCAGAACTGGAGGAGTCCACAAACCCAGCTGGCTGACTGCAGTAGACTGTCTCAGTGAGAAGACCATGCAGAAAAGCATTCTTCACATCCAGCTGGTGCACCGGCCAAGAGCGGGTGAGAGCTAGCGAGAGCACGGTGCGGACAGTAGCAGGCTTCACCACTGGACTGAAGGTCTCATCATAGTCAACTCCAGGGCGCTGAGTGAAACCCCGGAGTACCCAACGAGCCTTGTACCTCTCAAGTGTACCATCAGCCCGGCGCTTGTGGGTCCAGATCCACTTGCCGGTGACGACGTTGGCACCTCGCGGACGGGCACCGATCCCGTGTCCGGTTGGCGAGGAGGGCCGCGTACTCCTCTTCCATCGCACGTCGCCGCGTGAGGGTCCGCCAAGGCCTCGCGGACGGAAGAGGGTACCGGAGAGATCCCCGTCTCGCAGGGCGGTGGCGGAGGGGCCTGCGCGGGCGGACGCCCGCCTCGTCACCATAGGGTGAGTGTGACGAGGGTCCCGTGAAGCGGCCGGCGGGTGGTAGACCGGTGTGGCGACACGGGCACCCGTCGGACGAGGTGGCGGCGATGGTGTCCCCGGCGGAGGGAGGACACCACCGGCGGTGCGGGTGACCCTGGCGAAGAAGGGGTCACCGGCGGAGGCGGCGGTGGTGGTGGCTCAGGCCGGGCACGACGGTGGTAGACGTGCACCGGCTGGGCGAAGCGAGCCGGTGGCTCCTGAGGTGGCGCTCGTGGCGCCTGAGGCAGCTCCGAAGGCGGTGGCTCCAGCCCCCCACCCCCACTCGGCCCCTCCATGGTCGAGGAGGGAGCAGGGTCGGGAGAGACACTGGCCGCTGGTGAGCTGGGGCACGACTCCGGCGAGGAGTACGGTGCTGGAGTACCTGCAGGAGACAACTGGAAAGGTGGCTCGACCACCGCGTCAGTGGGAAACATAGAGAAAATGTCAAGCTCCTGTGGAGTGGAAGTGGTAGGAGGGGTGGAGAAGGGGAAAACCGACTCATCGAACACCACATGGTGAGAGATGAGAACCCGACGAGAGGTGAAATCATAGCACCGGTACCCCTTGTGATCCGGGGAGTACCCAAGTAAGACACACAAGGTGGACCGAGGAGCCAGCTTGTGGGGAGCGGTGGCGGTGGTGTTCGGGTAGCACGCACACCCGAAGACCCTAAGGTGATCGTACCGAGGAGGGGTACTGAAGAGAGCGTGGTGTGGTGTAGGAGCTGGACAGGCAGCGGAAGGAAGGCGGTTGAGGAGGTATGTGGTGGTGTGCAGGCACTCAGCCCAGAAGCGAGCAGGAAGTGAGGCCTGGAGAAGAAGCGTGCGCATGGTGTCATTGATAGTGCGAATCATGCGCTCAGCCTTGCCGTTCTGAGAGGAGGTGTACGGGCAAGACATGCGCAACTGGACACCGTGAGAGAGGAAGAACGCACGCGATGTGGAGTTATCAAACTCACGACCATTGTCACACCGGACGGCCTTGATGGTGAGGCCGAACCGTGTGGACACCCAAGCGAAGAAGTGGTGAATCGCAGGGAAAGCATCGATTCGCACGCAAGGGAAAAGTCCACACGTAATGAGAAAAATCATCAACCACCACAAGATAGTATTTATAGCCGTAAATACCGAGTACGTGATGTCCACACGTCGCAAAGGTACAAGATCAAAAAAATGAGCCGCATGAGAAGAGGAACTAGAAAAAGGAAGACGAACATGACGGCCCAACCGGCACGCATGACACACCGCCATCATGAGCTCGAGTACAACGAATGTCCGAGCTATGACTAAGCCGCATCAGGCATCACGGCCAGGGTGCCCGAGACGCCGGTGCCGTGTAGAAGAAGTAGTGGTGGCGAGGGCAACGACGAAGATGGCGAAGAAGCCGAAAGCGGAGAGTGTAAAGGGGCCCCGAGCCGTCACACGGAGCGAGGACGCCGGTAGCCAAATCCTTCACAAGAAGACCGTAAGAGTCAAACTCCACGTAACAAGAATTGTCACCGTAAACGACGAATAGAAAGAAAATTGTGGACCATCGTGGGTGCAACAAGAACATCAGGAAGGCGAAAAGAGCCATGGGCACCGGCGGCACCCACGGACGTGACAGGAAAACACGAGCCATTGGCAACCATGATAGACGAAGGGTGAGAGGAAGAAGGAGGAGAGGAAGACGTGAGTATACCGGAGTCCGGGTGGTGTGGTAGGTGGCACCCGAGTCGGCGATCCACTCGGGCCGACAGCGGTGTCAAGCCCAAGGTGGAGAAGGAGCGCGCCGGGCCTCCCCGACTCCAACCACCGGCCCCCGGCGAGGCGCCGGAGGGTGTGCCCCACGGGGACGCCGGGTGGAACGCCGGTGGAGAGAACGCCGGTGGAGCACCCGCGAACATGGCGGCCGGTGGACGAGGCTCGCCACCCGGGACCGGAAGGGCCACATGGCGATGCGCCGGACCCGAGGGTTGTTGTAGGAGGGCCGGGCCGGAGGACGTGGCCGTGGAGCGCCACGGCCCGCCCCCCCCCACCACCACCCCGCCCTTGCCCTTCTTCTTCTTGCCACCCCCACCATTGCCACCCCCACCATTGCCACCCCGCGGCCCCCTCCACCCCCGCTTGGGCCCGGTGGGAAGAGGGGCCAAAGGTGGGGTGTACGGGGCAGGTGGACGGGGCGGTGGAGTGGCGGCGAGAGCCGTGGAGGAGGCCGAAGAACCCGCACCAGTAGAGAGAGACCCGGCGGAGCTGGATCCGCCGAGGCCCCCCAGAGTGATCTCCTCCATGAGGAGGTCGTCGCGAACCTGCAGGTAGGTAGGGAACGGCTTCTGGCGAACGATCAACGACCGGATGTGGGCGTAGCGGTCGCTGACCCTGCGGAGGATCTGGAGGACGAGGGCGCGGTCCTCCACGGGCCAGCCGAGGTAGCCGAGGGAGTCCGCCATCGCCTTCATCGAGCGGCGCATTCCCCCAACGGCGAGGTCACCCGCTCGAAGGTGCGGAAGCGCACGTCGAGCCGCAGAGCCCGGCCTCGCATTGCCCCCGAACCGGCCCTCCAAAGCCGCCCGCCCGACGAGCGAGGGTGTGTTCCGGAGCATGTCCTGGAGCTCGGAGTTGACGGTGTTGAGGATCCAGGAGAGAACGATGCTGTCGAGGCGTAGCCACGACGCAGTCTGGACCCCGGCCGGAGGCTCGGCGAGGATGTGGTCGTCCAAGGCGTAGCGGCGCAGGTGAGGATGACCTGGTCCCTCCAAATGGGCGTAGGAGGTCGACGCGGGGTCAAGGACGACCCGATGAGCCGCCAATGTTCCGACACCCCCGCTGGTAGTGGAGTTGCGCGACGAAGGGGTCGGCCGGGTCGTGCCGGGTCACCACGGGGAGGTGGCGCGGTGGCCCGTCGAACCGGAGGAAGGGGCCCGGGCAAGGTGCCGGAGGCTGAGCGAGGAGCGCCTCCGCCTCGGCAATCTGGGCGAGCCAAGGTGGCGGCGGCGTCCCGCCACGCCGCGCCTGCCCGGCAGCAGCGGCCCGGAGACGCTCTCGCTCGCAGCACCGCGCACGGCAGAGGCAAGCGCTGCAGCAAGGGCGGAGTCGGGCCGGGGAGCGTAGTGTGTCACCGGTGGGGGCGCGGGGAAGGTGAAGGAGCCCGCTGCCCTGCCACCAGTAGCGGTGCCCCCTGCCGCAGTCACCGTGGGTTGGGCATCGGAGGTGGGGGCGGCCTCGCTGGTGCTCCCCTGCTGGTAGTAGACGACGCCGGGGGTGGAGTGCGGCATCCCGAGGCCCTCCAGAGCAGCAGCAGCGGCGGTAGCAGCGTAACGCGCCACAGCGGCGGGCTCGAAGCCGACCTTGGTGGCCTCTGCAGCAGCAGCCGCATAGGCAGCAACTGCAGCTGCAGCGTCGAGGCCGCGGGTCGGAGAAGGGTGGAGGGAGGGCTCCGGCGGCGGGTGCGGGTCCTGGAGGAGAGGCTCGTGGAGGCCGGAGTCGGGGTCGTCATCTCCCGCACCCGCTGCATCGCCACCCGTTCCGCCCCCTGCGCCGGAGAGGGAACCGTCGGCCGCCAGGACGAGGGCGGGCCGGGAGGTGGAGCCGGGGGCCACGCTGAAGCCAGGCGGCGGCGGAGGCCGTGCGCCCGCGACGGATCCAGCCGGAGCGAAGCCGGCCACCGGATCGAAGCCGGCCGCGGCAGTGGCTGCGCCGCGCGCGCCCGGAGCGGCGGCGGCGGGAGCGCCCGCGACGGCGGCCCAGGAGGGAGAGGAGAGGGGGGGAACGCGCTGTAATAGAGAGGAGGAGGAGGAGCAGGTGGCCGACCGGCCATGGTGGCGCGGCGGCGCGCCGGCGGCG
The DNA here is from genome assembly GCA_018135685.1 of Themeda triandra. Taxonomy (NCBI): domain Eukaryota; kingdom Viridiplantae; phylum Streptophyta; class Magnoliopsida; order Poales; family Poaceae; genus Themeda; species Themeda triandra. The sequence goes on along the minus strand of JAENPR010001585.1, from coordinate 34,443 downwards.
GCGCCCTGCTTGGCCGGGATCGGGATTTTCGGGAGAAGAGAAAACCCTAGGCAGATACCATGTTGGAATTGTGTTCTCTATTGATTTGGCTTACCCTAGAAGGGTAGCTATATGGTGTAGCATACATGGGCCTCATGGGCCTAGCCTCATGGGCCTAATACATATATATACTCCAACAGTTAGATCTTATTAATCTCTTGATCCATGGAAGATTATATGTATTGGATTTACTTGATCCATGTAACTACAATCAGCATACACTGCTAGTAGTAGATATTCAGGAAAATAAAACTCCTAACAGCAGTTATTAGTGGGGAGAAAGAGAGCACGGCTAATAAATATTCAGGGGGCGGCGGAGGATACTACAAACTGTGGGGAAAACACAAATCTTAGTGCATAATTTTTTTTGAACAGATTTTAATGTATAAAAATCACCTTAAGGATTAAGAAGTCCTGATGAATGAATTTATTCCTGACTGTGAGAAATTCTTACAAACTTAACAACAAAAGGCAGAAACACATGTGCTCCCAATAGTTTGAAAATTGCGACACTGTAAAGATAACTAGCACTGAAGATAATGTAACTTTATCAGGTGATAAACAAGATGCTGACATGCACTAGCAGTACAACACTTCCCTAAAGAATTTCATCAAGTAAATAGAGCATGGGATAGACATACCACTCAGCTGAGAATTTATTCTATTTGGCATAATACTCATTTGTTGAGCTCCTCAAGAAAATGGTACTTTTCAGGTAGGGACATTGCATGGTTCTTATATTCCTCCCTCGAGAAAATTGTTATTAGCAAGGAAGTAGTGGAAGCCTCCAGTGAGAAGTTCATTTCATCAATTTTGGAGAGGTAAGCCCCAGCCCTCACTATCTCGCCTCCATGCAGCAGCCACCTAACTATATCATTTAGCATGCGTGAGTTTGGAAGGCATCCACTCTTTTCCATTGCCAAAAACAGACTCTCAAACTCATCTAGCAACCCTTCTTTTATGAGATTTCTCATCATTAAGCCATAGGTCACCATACTTGGAACCAGACCATGGGTAGGGATGGCAGCGAACAGATCCATGGCATCTTTCTTACTGCCACTTTTGAACAAAGCATCAATCATAATGGTGAAAGTAATGATGTCCAGTCGAAGATCCTTAGAAAACAGACTTTGGAACATTTTGAATGCTTCATCAACACAACTATTTTTGCAAAGTCCATACAGAATTATGTTATATGTGCGAATGCCCCACTGTTTTCCACTTTTAATCATATTGAGGTAGAGTTCCTTTGCTTCAGAAAATCTTCCAGACTGAAATAAACCTTGCAGTATAGTATTTTAAGTCACATCTACAGGCGTAACTCCCTTCCTCAACATTTCTCGGAAAAGACAATATGCATTGTCTATCCTACCAGCTTTACAGTAGCCATGAAGCAATGTAGCATATGAATAACTGTCTGGTTTCAAGCCAACTGAGAGCATAACATCAAGTAACTTTGCTGCTTCATCAACACTACCAGCTAAGCAGTGGCCATCTATTAATGTATTATATGAGATAACATTAGGCCGCACGCCCATGCGTTCCATCAAGTCAATGACACCCAGGGCTTTCATGACCCGTCCTTCTTTGCATAAGTTACACATTATGGTGGTGAAGAACACGATGTCCGGACGGACACCTTGCTCCAACATTTCAAAAAATAATTCCTCTGCTTTCTCCCATCTGTCAACAGTGCATAGTCCATAAACCAGAGAGCTAAAAACAAAAATGTTAGGAGTCACCCCTTCGTTGATCATCTCATTGAATTTAAGCACAGCATCATCCACTCTTCCCAACTTGCAAAATGCATCTATTAGAATTCCATAAGTGACTACATCAGGACCCAATCCTTGCTGTTGCATCTTGCTAAGTATATGCATGGCCTCATCTATCATTGCCCTTTTAGCAAATGCGCATAACACTATGTTGAAGATGTACTGATTAGGTGAAATGCCATTTGCTACCATCTGATCTAGGAGAACAGGCAAATCAGCAAGGGCTCCTTTAGCAGCATATCCATGAAGAAGAATGCCGTAGATAGTTACATTAGGTTTTATGCCCTTCCTAATCATAGAATCAAAAATCTTCCTGGCTTCTGTGCATTTTTCGTTCTTGCATAGATAGTCCAGCAGCAAACCATAAGTAAAAACATCTGGGTCAAGACCACATGCCTTCATTTCTTCGAGCCTTCGAACTACCTCTTTCCACTGTCCTGCAGAGAGGTACCCATGGATCAGACAGGTATATGTTCGGATGTTTGGCTTAACACCTTTATCAATCATGTGCTGAAGAACACCCTCAGCCTTGTCAACTGCTTCAGCTTTGCATAGGCCATCAATGATCGTGCTGTATGTCACAATATTTGGTGTGCATGTTCCATCTCCATCATCAGCCATCGAGTGCATTAGCTCAAGTGCCTCCTCAACTCTCTTTTCATTGCATAAACCCTTAAGAAGTGTGCTGTAGGAAACTACATCCGGTGTGCAGCCAAACTCAGGCATTCTTCGGAGCAATATGCCCATTGCCTCGTCAACCCTCTTGGCATCACAGAGGCCCTTGAGCAGTTGATTGATGACTACTTCATTAACCCTCTAACCCGTCTTAAGCATGAGGCCAAAGGTCGCGAAGCCATGTTTCAGGCGGCCCATGCGGCAGAAACAACCTATGAGGATGTTGTACGTGCACAGGTCAGGACGCACCTTGTTGGAGCCGGCACTGGCCATCCTGTTGTAGAGGGAGATAGCGCGCTCAGAGGCCGAAGAGCATCGGTTGCGAGCAACGACGTTAAGCAGGTGGTTGAAAGCACGAACTGAGGCAGGCCTGGCGCGGGGCAGCAATTCCTCAAACAGCTTGAGCGCGTCGTCGACGCCGAGGGTCCCCGACCTGGTTCGGCCCGCGATGACGCGCTCCAGCTCCAAGCACCGGTCACGGGAGGCGCTCGCGTGGCGCGACATGCCGAAAGGAGGGGGCGCGCGCCCGGGGGGCTACTGGCCCGGCCGCCGGCGCGGAGAGGCACGGACGGTGCTGCGTGCACCTCCGGATCGGTGAGGCAGAGCAGCTTACGCGAGGTGGACGGAGGCGCGAGTGCTGCAACGAGGAGGATGTGGCTATGCGAGCGTAGGAGCTGGAACACCGGCAGGCGGCGGCGGCGGCGGCGTGGGGTTCGGCTTGTGCCGGTGGCGGTGGGCGGGTTGAGCAAGAAGGCTTCAATTGCTCTGCTTGTGGCTCGGTCCGTATTGCTCTGTTTCTTTTTTATTTTTTTAATATAACATTCACATGACACGTAATCTTTGTTTCCTTTTTTTCATATTAAAAAATACCTCGGAAAAGTTTCGGGAGTTAGTTAAGAAAATATTTTTTGAGAAAAATGATTACTTAAAAATGAAAATGATTGTTTTTAGCTTTGGTCACAGTTTTTTTTTTTGGTTGCAGCTTCTAGCTAAACTCAAACAAACACAGCTAATATGAAGAAATGCTATTTATTTATTCATTGTATTTGTTTTCGTATTTCTTGACGTGTATACACACACGCACGAATTATTATTATTAAAATACTTTTTCTGGGAAACAAGTTTCAAAAGTTAGGTAATTCTGTCTTTGCTTAAAAAGAAAATATTTTTTGAAGAATTTTGCTATATTGTTAAAAATGAATTTAATCTTTGTAGCTTTGGTCACAGTTTTTTTTTTCATCTTCTCGCTAAACTCAAACAAACACAGCTAATTTGAAGAAATGCTATTTATTTATTGTACTTTGTTTTCGCATGATGATCACGGTGCTTGCTAGCTGCCTCGTATTTCTTGACGTGTATACGCACACGCACGAATTACAGGGATTCCTCGTATTTCTTGGTGTCCTGCTGCCCGAGGAACGGCGCGTCGGCGTTGGCGTCACTGCAGTACAGGCAGGGGTGCTGCTCGAACCCCTGCTCGCCGAGCACCTCCCTGGCGCGGCGCACCAGCTCCCGGTTGCTCATCGGCGCCGGGTGCGCCGCCAGCACGGCCTGCAGCGCGTTGCTGAACGCCCCGCATGCCCTGCCGCCGGCGGCCGCGACGTCGTCGTCCCCCGCCGCCACGTCCGCCGACGTCTCGTCCGTCTGGCACCCACTCAGCAGGATCCCGGCGTCGTCGGTGCGCGCGGCGCCGCCGCCACTGTGGTGGTGCTTGTGGTGGTGGAGGTGGAACTTGGCGCTGGCGTCGGCGCCGAAGAGCGCCACGAGGTGGTCGGCGACGTGGTGCGACGCGTCCACGCCCGACGCGCCCGACAGGTGGCTGAGCACCGCGGCGTACGGGAGGAACCGCCTGGCGGCGTGCGCGCCGGCGTGGGCGTGGGCGTCAGCAGTGGCGGCGTCAGGGCCGATCTGCTCCTTCTCTTGGTCGATGAGGCCGCCGCTGTGGCACGAGTCCGACACCATGGTGAAGGTGGCGCCCGCTGGCACGCGGTCCACCAGCTCCCGGAAGTCCACGTCTGCCGTGCCAGAGCGACGTCGCGCGCGTTCGTCAGTGCGTGCACGCGAGCACGTATGTCAGTCAGTACTCAGAGTTCAGGAACGAACCTGTGATGAGGTTGAAGTCGCACGGCACGATGGCCTCGTCGTCGCGGTGCCCGTGTCCGTGGCGCGTCCTGCTGGCGACGGGCGGGACGAGCGTGCCGTGGCCGCTGAAGTGGAAGAAGAGGGCGTCCCCGCCTCCCCGGGCGCCGCGCGCGCCACCATGTCGGCCAGAGCGCGCCTGACGTTGGTACCAGTCGGGAGCACGTCGGCGCCGGTGCCGCTCTTGTGGTCGTCGGTGAGCACGGTGACGTCGGCCGGCGCGAAGCCGAAGCGGTGGAGGAGGACGGCGAGCATGGCGTGGACGTCGTTGATGCAGCCCTGCAGCTCGTACTCTGTGCCGCCGTAGTTGCACCCCACCAGGACGGCCAACATCTTCTTCTTCCCCGCGCGTGCCTCCATTGTCGTCATCGTCGTCGTCTTCTATAGCTCGAGCCCGATGGATACCTCTGGTAGGGTATGTGTGCTTCAGTGAGATGTCGATCTTTACGTCCAGCTTCGTTCATTTGATTTGTTGCTTGCCTTGTGGATACAAGCTGCTAATAAGGAAGATTTGCCTTTGGACTTTGGAGTGAAGCAAGCAAACAACTGGACTGGACTGGAATGAGGCTGGCTTGTTGCATGCTCGCACTTGCAGTGAGAATGTGTGATGAGATGGATGAACCATCACGCACAAATTCATCCCATGTATATATTTTTTTTTAAAAAAAAACTTAGGCTGTAAGGAGCGAACATCTGTCGTCTATTCATTATCTTGCTGAGACGTCTACACTGCAATTGGGTCGATCGGTCGGCAAGAACAGTCCTTTTAAGCCGGGGACCTTGCCTGCAAGAAATGAATTTGCAGTCCCAGTTGTCGGCCCCTTCAAGTGTAATACCAATAGCTCAATAAATAAATATGATATGATTCAACAGTAGCCAGTTTACATCAATGACTTCCGAATTAAGATCACTAAGACATTGCCTTTTCTTTTTGCAAATATGTATGACCTCCTTGTCATATAATAATTAGTCTAAGATTAAACGATAGTCATTTCCTTCAGCTTGCTTCCACGCCTGCCTAAGCTGTCTTTGTTCCTTGTAACAGCGACCAAGTCGCGTTTGGGACCGGGAGGCCTGCCCATGTTCCATCACTCTAGCAAAGAAAAAAAAAAGGTTCCAGCATTCCGACCAAGGGCACCAGATTGGTTGAGGGGCATGAAAACGTCGGACTCCAGTGAGTTCCTTGCACACCTGGCTCTGTTTTGTCTTGTCTATGTATGCACTGACATCATGCAACGCACGCACGCTACGGCATACTTGTACACCTCATGTTCATCAGCCTCGTCTCGCCCACACTAGCTAGCTTAGCTATACCTCTATACGCAAGGAAAGGCTGGAAGGTGAGCACCAGACCAGCACGATGACCTGGGTCAGATTCAGGAGCAGAAACACCATCTGGTCGCCTCCATGCATGTATATGAAAATGTAAAATCTGGGGATCAATCAAAATCCCCTTTTAACCTTTCATTCAAATCTAAATCCTCTATATGGTTTTATTGCAATAACTACTTGTAAGATCATGCTGTAAAGGCATTTAGTAGTGCAAAACTGCATATGCAAATTTACCTGGAAATAATGCATCATACTGGCGCTTTTCTGCCCATGAGAACCTACAGCCAGAGGCGTTTACATTGCCATTGCACCTATTCTGTTTGCAGCGCCTCTTTGTTCCAGTGGCTGCAGATAGCATCTGGTTCAGATGTTAGGTTTATTTGACACCATCAATACTGATGTCTGATAACAGCTGATCTCTTCTTGGCAGGGCGTCGAATGATGATCCAAGGAAGTTGCATAATTTGGGCATGTACCACAGCATTGTTTTGCAAAAGGGAAGTGCCGATAACTCTAGTGATCTGATCAACATAATTAGATATTAGTATTTCCAAAGCTGAACATTTGAATGAATCACAAAGGCATACTAAAAATACACAAACGACATCTTTTTGTCCTGAATTTTTAATTCTATACATGAGTGTATTTAACCATGTAGTGGTTGCTGATGTGTTTTATGTGTTGAGTCTCAGAGCATAATCATAGTGAAGTACTTACTGCAGAAACGCTTTTGAGCATTGCTGCGGTGGTTGCCTTGGATGGCTTGTGGCGACTTCAACATGATCTACCGTGCAAGTGATAAGAGCAACGACAGACTTGATCGGAGATGCATGCGGAGATTCCGGTCCTTCATTAACAGGCTGCAGTTGGAGGAGATCCCGCTGCAGGGCAGACTCTACTCTTGGTCCAATGAGAGGGATAATCCAACTCTGGAACTTCTTGACCGTGTGCTTGTGACAGCAGACTGGCTGGGTCTGTTCCCACATCATGTGCTAAAGCCACTGTCCACGGACTGTTCTGACCACTGTCCAATGGTTCTACAGCTAGATGGTTTCAACGGAGCTCGGAGACGGTTTCACTTTGAACCTCTCTGGGCAAAGGTCTCCGGTTTTTTGGATGTAGTGGCCAACGCTTGGGCAATCAACGTGTCACAGGCTGACCCTTTCAGGATAATTGACATCAAGCTACGTCATCTTGCAAAGGAACTTAACCGGTGGAGTACCTCCAAGGTGGGCAGCGTTCGCTTGCAACTGGCCTTGAACAGGGCGTCCCTGCTATGTCTCGACTCCGAGATGGAACGCAGGCAGCTTGAGCCGTGGGAGATTGCTCTGCGACGTACTCTTAAGCAGCGCACTCTGGGCCTTGCCTCCCTAGCCAGATCGATTGCCAGACAACGTTCCCGAACGCTGTTCCTTGCCGAGGGTGATGCAAATACCAAATTCTACCACCCGCAGGCCTGTCACCGTAAGCGCCGAGGTAGAATTCAGTCTCTGAAGGTTCAAGGAACGCAGGTGATCCAGGATACTTTGATGGCAGACGCTCTATTTGAGTACTACAGTAATATTCTGGGGTCGGATTTTGATAGAGCCAGAAGGATTAATTTTGAAGTCCTTGGCATCCCTTCATTGCAACTTGAATGCCTGGAGCAGATCTTCACGGAGGAAGAAGTTTGGGCGGTTATACGGGAGCTCCCGAACGACAAAGCGCCGGGACCTGATGGCTTCACGGGTCGTTTCTACAAGATCTGCTGGGAGATAATCAAGGCTGATTTCATGAACGCGCTGCACGCATTCTGGAACCTGGACTCACGCAGTCTAGCCCATCTCAACGGCGCCTACATGATCCTTTTAAGGAAGAAAGAAAGCCCGGAGGAGATTGCAGACTACAGACCCATCAGTCTTGTACACAGTTTTGCTAAGCTCATCACTAAGTGTCTCGCCACGAGGCTCTCTTCGGTCCTCAACCGTTTGGTCCTGCCCAACCAAAGCGCGTTCATTCGTGGCAGGTGCATCCATGATAACTTTCAGCAAGTCAGCTTTCCTGCCAGGCGATCCACAAAAAGAAAACTTCCTGTGTGCTACTGAAGATTGACTTGGCAAAAGCCTTTGACACTGTGGCTTGGACTTTTCTCTTGGAGGTTTTGCAGCATTTGGGATTTGGTTTGCGTTGGAGAAACTGGATTTCTATGCTGCTGTCCACTTCAAACACCAGGATCATGTTGAATGGCAAACCTGGAAGGAGAATCGCCATGCAAGAGGGCTGCGGCAGGGCGACCCTCTATCTCCCATGCTGTTTGTGCTGGTTATGGATGTTCTTAATCACTTCTTCAGGTGGGTGGAGGCTCAAGGATATTTGACACTGTGCGCGGTCTTGAGAGCCCAAGAGTCGTCTCTATGCAGATGATCTTGTCTTGTTCGTGCAACCATCCTTACTAGATCTGGCCAACATCAAAGCTGCTCTGCATTTGTTTGGTCTTGCGTCTGGCCTCCTAACCAATTTAGACAAGAGTGTGGCCATACCTTTGCACTGCAATGAGGAGGATGTGCACCGGGTGGTTGAGGTCCTTGCTTGCCGGCTCGAGGACTTCCCATGCAGATACCTCGGCATCCCCCTCTCGGTGTTCAGACTCAAGAGGAGCGAGGAGCAGCCGCTCATCGACCGGGTAGCAGCTCGGATCCCAGGCTGGAAAGGAAACATGTTAAACACGGCTGGCAGGACTGCGCTAGTCAAAGCTACTATGTCAGCTATCCCGGTACACACCTCCATCGCCTTGTGTCTGTCCAGTTGGGCCGTGGATTATATTGACAAGCTTCGCCGTAGCTTCCTGTGGGCTGGTGCTGCTCAGGTGTCTGGTGGCAAGTGCAAAGTCTCTTGGCCCACTGTTTGCTTGCCCAAAGAGCTTGGCGGGTTGGGGATTACGGACCTCGACGCTCCGGCTTAGCTTTGAGGGCGCGCTGGGTGTGGAAAGAGCGTGTCCAGGGCGTCCACCTACGACAACCGAGAAGGCGGTTCTCGCCTGTTCCAGGCTGCAACTACGGTCAGTGTGGGAGATGGCAGTGCAACTCTATTTTGGACAGATCGTTGGCTCAACGGCCGTAGCTTACAATCCTTCGCGCCAAAGGTCTACGCTGCAGTTAAACGGTCTAAGCTGAAAACTACAGTGGCTGCTGCACTCCTCAACAATACCTGGGCCACTCACATTCAGGGGGCTATCACTTTGCAGCTGGCATTGGAGATCGCCGAAATTTGTGATCTCCTGGACCAAGTTCAGCTTTCAGATCAGCCGGACACTTTCTCCTGGAGACTATCTGCTGATCAGTGCTACTCAGCTTCCTCAGCTTATGCGGCCATGTTCTTCGGCTCGGTTCGGCCTCTTGGTGCAAAAAAACATCTCGGAAAACTTCAGCTCCACCTTGGGTCGATTCTTCTTCCGGCTAGCTTTGCATGATCGCTGTTGGACTGCGAGAGCGGCGCCACCGTCACGGCCTCCAAGAGTCTCGGCACTTGCATTATGTGTGACCAAGCTGTTGAGTATCTCCAAAGATATCATCCTGGGTGTGTTTTCAGCGACAGGTTTGGTTTGCTATCCTCTCTTGGCTACGTCTCGATGCCTTCGTCTCGGTGCGGGAGGAGCCGGTCATGTCGTGGTGGACCGAAGAGCGTAAGCGGGTGCCCAAATTGCTCCGGAAGGGGTTTGACTCCCTGTTCTTCCTACTCGGGTGGTTTCGTGGAAAGAGCGCAATGCAAGGACCTTCGACGGCCGCGCGTCGAGCACGCAGCAAGTTCTTGGCTACATTCGCCAGAAGCTCAGGGCTTGGTGCTTCGCCGGTTACAAGCAGCTTTCGGATCTTCTAGCTTTTCAGCTAGGCTAATTTTCTCTGTCGGTTCTTTGTTTCTTCTTCTTTTTCCTTCGGTTTCGTGTGTGGGCTTTGGTAACTTCCGTTACCATCCCCGTGTTGTGCTTGTTTCCAAACTCCTGTCTTCTTAATGCAATGCATGCCTTCGGCATGTTCTAGAAAAAAAAAAGCATTGCTGCGGTGTAGAGAGGCACATCAAGTCTTATTCCTGACAAGTGTGTCATGAAGGGATAAGCAGCAATTAGTGGTATAGATGGTGCCTGGGATGCTTATTGGTCAATTGATAAGACTCATAAATAATTTTGAAAAGAAAAAATAGGGAAGCATCAGAATGGATACATATACACTGTAAGATGCCAAACAATAATGGCGACTGATAACTCACCGATGAAATTCAGGTTCAATTGATTGGACCAAGGATTTTACTGATCCAATGGTAAGCAAAGATTTGATACACTAGAAGACTGGCACCTACAGTTGAGCAGAGGGTATTGGCAATCCAGAAATTGTATTAACTACAATGTACAGACTTTATAACCATAAAACACAAACAACTGATCAAGTGGATGCCTCGGATGTTTGATTTTTTTGGGGGAAGTAATTGGTTGGATTGGAATTACCTGTGACCATAAAAACTTGGTCAAAATCTTTACGCACCATATTTTCTGTCACTCACGGTCCATAGGGAAATATGTTGAATCACAGCATTATCTAACTTTCAGAACGATTCATTTTAATGTAGAAGCTGTTGGAGTCGGCAAGTGGTACCTCAGTGTATGTGGTGTCATGAAGGGAGGGAGAAGATGCAGTAGATTGAAGGCCAATACGGTGACCGAGACAGGGCTGGCATGAGAGGCAATTCGCCGAGTAGCTAGAGTGTGTGGCCAAGGGTCCAGCTGTTCAATGAATTGGTCCCAAACGGCAGGCCAATAGCTCCAGGAGCATCGGCCGGTGGCGTGACAAATGCAGATGTGTGAAGGTAGCGCACATATGAAACATGATATTCGACTTAAGGAATGGGAAAAAGTGCTAAAAAGTAATACATGCATCTGCCTAAATATAGAAGAAATCAAGTCAAATTTGGTACATCCAGTACTATCAATTTTATACCAAACAAACAGTAATGCAATTGTTAGATCTTATTAATCTCTTGATCCATGGAAGATTATATGTATTGGATTTACTTGATCCATGTAACTACAATCAGCATACACTGCTAGTAGTAGATATTCAGGAAAATAAAACTCCTAACAGCAGTTATTAGTGGGGGAGAAAGAGAGCACGGCTAATAAATATTCAGGGGGCGGCGGGGGATACTACAAACTGTGGGGAAAAACACAAATCTTAGTGCATAATTTTTTTTGAACAGATTTTAATGTATAAAAATCACCTTAAGGATTAAGATGTCCTGATGATTGAATTTATTCCTGACTGTGAAGAATTTCTTACAAACTTAACAACAAAAGGCAGAAACACATGTGCTCCCAATAGTTTGAAAATTGATTGACACTGTAAAGATAACTAGCACTGAAGATAATGTAACTTTATCAGGTGATAAACAAGATGCTGACATGCACTAGCAGTACAACACTTCCCTAAAGAATTTCATCAAGTAAATAGAGCATGGGATAGACATACCACTCAGCTGAGAATTTATTCTATTTGGCATAATACTCATTTGTTGAGCTCCTCAAGAAAATGGTACTTTTCAGGTAGGGACATTGCATGGTTCTTATATTCCTCCCTCGAGAAAATTGTTATTAGCAAGGAAGTAGTGGAAGCCTCCAGTGAGAAGTTCATTTCATCAATTTTGGAGAGGTAAGCCCCAGCCCTCATTATCTCACCTCCATGCAGCAGCCACCTAACTATAGCATTTAGCATGCGTGAGTTTGGAAGGCATCCACTCTTTTCCATTGCCAAAAACAGACTCTCAAACTCATCTAGCAACCCTTCTTTTATGAGATTTTTCATCATTAAGCCATAGGTCACCATACTTGGAACCAGACCATGGGTAGGGATGGCAGCGAACAGATCCATGGCATCTTTCTTACTGCCAACTTTGAACAAAGCATCAATCATAATGTTGAAAGTAATGATGTCAGGTCGAAGATCCTTAGAACACAAACTCTGGAACATTTTGAATGCTTCATCAACACAATTATTTTTGCAAAGCCCGTTCAGAATTATGTTATATGTGTAAATGTCCCATTGTTTTCCACTTTTAAGCATATTGACGTAGAGTTCCTTTGCTTCAGAAAATCTCCCAGTCTGAAATAAACCTTGCAGTATAGTACTGTAAGTCACATCTACAGGCGTAACTCCCTTTCTCAACATTTCTCGGAAAAGACAATATGCATTGTCTATCCTGCCAACTTTGCAGTAGCCATGAAGCAATGTATCATAGGAGAACAAGTCAGGTTTCAAGCCAACTGAGACCATACCATCAAGTAATTTTGCAGCTTCATCAATTCTAGCAGCTAAGCAGTAGCCACCTATTAATGTAGTATATGAGATAACATCAGGCCTCACGCCTACATGTTCCATCAAGTCAAAGACACTTCGGGCTTCCTTGACACGTCCTTCTTTGCATAAGTTACACATTATGGTGTTGAAGAACACGACGTTAGGACGGACTCCTTGATCCAACATTTCAAAAAATAATTCCTCTACCTTCTCCCATCTGTCAACGGTACAGAGCCCATAAACCAGGGAGTTATAAACAACAATGTTTGGAGTCACCCCTTCGTTGATCATCTCATTGAATTTAAGCACAGCATCATCCACTCTCCCCAACTTGCAAAGTGCATCTATTAATGTTCCATAAGTGACTACATCAGGACTCAACCCTTGCTGCCTCATCTTGCTAAGTATATGCATGGACTCATCTATCATTGCCTTTTTAGCAAATGCACCGAACACTATGTTGAAGATGTAATGATCAGGTGAAATACCATTTGCTACCATCAAGTCTAGGAGATCAGACAAATCAGCAAGGGCTCCTTTAGCAGCATACCCGTGAAGAAGAATGGCGTAGATAGTCACATCAGGTTTTATGCCCTTCCTAATCATAGAATCAAAAATCTTCCTGGCTTCTGTGCATTTTCCGTTCTTGCATAGATAGTCCAGCAACGAACCATAAGTAACAACATTTGGGTCAAGACCACATGCGTTCATTTCATCGAGCCTTTGAACCACCTCTTTCCAGTGTCCTGCAGAGAGGTATCCATGGATGACACAGTTATATGTCTGGATGTTTGGCTCAACACCTTTATCAATCATGTGCTGAAGAACACCCTCAGCCTTGTCAGCTGCTTCAGCTTTGCATAGGCCATCAATCATCGTGTTGTAGGACACAACATCTGGTGTGCAGTTTCCAGCTCCATCATCAGCCATCATATGCAACAGCTCAAGTGCCTCCTCTACCCTCTTTTCATTGCAGAAACCCTTGAGAAGTGTGCTATAGGAAACCACATTCGGCGTGCAGCCAAACTCAGGCATTCGTCGCAGCAATATGTCCATGGCCTCGTCTACCTTCTTGGAATCACAGAGACCCTTGAGCAATTGATCGATGACTACTTCATCCACCCTCCAGCCCGTCTTAAGGATGAGGCCAAAGGCGGCGAAGCCATGCTCCAGGCGACCCATGCGACAGAAGCATCCAACGAGGATGCTGTATGTGCACAGGTTAGGAGCCACCTTGTTGGAGCAGACACGGCGCATCCGATTGAACAGGAAGGCGGCGAGCTCGGAAGCAGAAGAGGATTGGGCGCGAGCGACAACGTTGAGCAGATGGTTGAAAGCACGAACCGAGGCGGGCCTGGAGCGGGGCAACAATTCCTCGAACAGAGCGCGTCGTCGACGCCAAGGCTCCCCGACCTTGCGCGGCCCGCGATGACGCGCTCCAGCTCCAAGCACCGGTCACGGGAAGCGGTCGCGTGGCGCGACATGCCGACGGGGTGCCGTCGCGCGCGCGGCTGCTGGCCCGGCGCGGAGAGGCACGGACGGCGCTGCGTCCGCCTCCGGTCCGGATCGGTGAGGCAGAGCAGATTGCGTGAGGTGGACGGGTAGCCGCGAGTGCTGCGCGTGGGAGGATGCGAGTGTGTGAGCGTAGAGCTGGAACACGGCCGGCGGCGGCGCCGGCACGCGCGGGTTGGCCGCCGGGCGCAGGTGCCGGTGGGCGCTGGGCGTGCGCGGCGACGGGCACTGAGTCTTGGTCGAAAAAGAAAGCGCTCTGTCTGTCTTTAAAAGTATTTCTTTTTCACCACATTCACATGACACGTAGGAGAGCGTACTGTCTAAAGCAAAAGAAATCATTGATGCAAAGTTAGGTCATTGTTTCAAAAAAAGTATTTTTAAAAATTTCGGTTTTATAAAAGTAACCTTATTTATATCTTTTGTAAGATTTTTTTTACAACTTTTTACTGAAGCCCAAACAAACACAACAAATAATAAGTAGAAATGCTATTTCTTTCGTTCAACATGAAGGTAGATACACTACTCCCTCTCTAAAATATAAGATCAAGTTACTTGTAGCGCACTCGATAAATAAGCATGGTTCAAGAGTATCCAGATTACATTTACTTGAATTAGAGCACTAGTCTATATCTTGTTTTTCCAGAAGACAAACTTCATAAAATTCGACTAAATGTATTAAAAATATACTATATTTATGATGTATACTAAGTAACACTAGATTAAGCATATAATACATTTTTATAATATACCTAATAATTGAACATATAAATGCTAATATTGTTTTATATATTTATATAGTCAAACTTAAATACGTTTGGCTTTTTCTAAAATAATATTTGCATTTATTTTGGGTGGAGAAAGAGTAAGATATTGCTTTTTGAACTTTCATTGTTTTGTGAGCCCTGTTGTGTTGTGGAAACTCTTTTTTTTCCTAATAAATGTTGATTTGGTTCCTCTTTTGGACGAAAACAAAAAAAAAAATTGTTGTATAAAAACTATTATTATATAAAAAACTATTATTATATAAAACTATTTATATGATGTATTATATAGCATTTTTCTTTTTATGTTGAATACATATGACCTACATGTCGTGGCTATTGGATTCTCTAGTCTAGAGTTTAGTGGCTAAGTTGAAGAATAAACCTTAAACCATTTTAGCTCATTTGTGTTGTCTAAAGTTTTGTGAGATGGTCTAAACTTTAAACAACACTTCGGGCCTTTGTTTGAGCTTCGAAAGCTAAAGTGGTCTAAACTTTAAATACACCATATATAGGACCTAAACTACGTCGGTCTGAACCTAATCCGTTTCTGTTCCATGTAACGACTACTATGAGTATATATATAGGGGCTCATTCTCATCTTCGAGGAAAACTATCATCTGAGAAATTTAGCTTTCTCTAGCAGATCACTACTTCAGTTCATAATGAGAAAATAAAATCTCAATCCCTCAAAATTCTCCCTATAAACCCTCCAAGTTGCAAAGGAGCTTCGTCTCACCAGCAAACTCCACCACATGACCACATGCCACCATGCGCGCGCTCTTGAAGCTCGAGAGCTCGCCTTGGTGCCGTCATGGATAATGGGAAACGACATGTGCCTTGCGAAGAAGAAGAGTAGAGAGCACTAGTGGCGAAAGAGAAGAGGAGAACAAGCACCGGTTGGGTAGGAGAGTAGGATGGCAATGATGCGTGCAGGGATCCAAAGGTGGTGGCGACGTGGGCGAGGATCCGATGGAGGCGTATATACTTGGTGGATGTGCATTTTGAAAGCTTAGGGGCCTATATGACACTCTATTGAGTTTAGGGCTTAGTTGAAAAAATACAGATATCGGACTTGTGACAACGTTGGCCTAGTTCATATATGTGGATGCACACGTTTTAAAAGTTTAGTGACTCTGCCAAGATTAGAGATGGTCTGGCATCACTGGTGCTTGACGTACCATGTACAAAATTCAAGGATGTGTATGTGCATTTTAGAAGTTTAGAGACCCAGAGGACATCCTCTAATAAGACCACTGGTGCATTACTTTTTTAAAAAAGACCACCGGTGCATTTTACTCTTGGGATTGAGAGACATGCCAACTCCCACCACTTAGGCTATAGCAGAAAAGGTGCCATGCATGTGCACAGCTAAAGTTTTGCCTAAAAAGGGAGTAAAATGTGCGCAGCTGAAGTCTGTAGAGCGGCACCTATATCATTTTGGTAAAAAAAAATGAAAATAGTTTGACTTAATAAGCATCTCTTAAAGTTAATCTATGTTTCATTTCTTTGGGGGCAAAGTTAGGACGGGTAGCGAAGCGAGGAGTATTATGGACTATGGAGTACAACGAGAGGTATGAACTGGAGGCTAGCCAGTAACCCATTTACCGAACTACTAATAAAAGAGTTTTCCTTTTTTTTTTCTCTATCTTGACTGCACAAGTCCACACCACAACAGCGGCATCAAACGATGAACTCCAAACTGAATTCCGTTGCACACATGGCTCTGCCGCTCTGTTTTCAGTCTTGTGCATGTCTGTATGCACTGACAGCTAGCATCCATGGCTGGCAAGCTACGGCATACTTCTACCTCATGTTCATCACCTTCGTCTCGCCCACACACTAATAGCTAGCTATACCTCTGTAAATACGCATGCATCATGCTTTCATTGCTTGTACTGCTGGGGAACCGCGAGGAAAGGCTTGAAGGTGAGCACCAGCCCGATGATCTCTGTCAGATTCAGGAGCAGAAACACCATCTGGTCGCCTGCATATGTCGATATATATGAAAAAATGCGGGGATTAATCACAATCCCTTTTTAACCTTTCATTCAGATCTGGATCCTCTATGTGGTTTTATTGCATCAACTACTTGCAAGATCATGGCGAAAAACTGCATATTATAAATAAATTTACCTGGAAAGAACACGGCATGCTGGCGCTTTTGTGCCCATGAGAACCTACAACCAGAGACGTTTCAGACTTTCAGTAGTGAGCTTCTTGTTAAAAAAAACATGTACAGACACATAAACTAGTCCTGGCTGGTCCATGCTTTCATGTTTATCAGACAACTAGCTTGTCCTGACTAGCCCATGCTTTCATGTTTGTCAGACAAGAAGCTATCATTGATAAGCTAGGAATGATAGACTAACAACTAGCAACATTTTCAAGACCGCGATGAACATCATACGAATAACAGGAGGGTTAGGCAGCATTGCTAGGTTGTACATACAAGATGCCTGCTCCAGCTGGAGCGAAAGCCTTGGACAGAGACATTGCCGTTGTAGCTATCCCGTTTGCAGCGCCCCTTTGTTCTTGTGGCTGCAGATAGCATCCGATTCAGATGTTAGGTTTATCTGACATATTGACATCAATACCGATAACAATTGATCACTTCTTGGTAGGGAGTCGGATGATAATCAATAGAGATGGCATAAGTTGGACATGTACCACAGCATTGTTTTGCAGAAGTGATGTCCCCGTAACTCTAGTGATCTGATCAACATACTCAAGGCATTAGTGGTGATGTGTTACGAGTTGAATCTCAGAGTTTACTCATAATGAACTACTTACTGCGAAAACGCTTTTGAGCATTGCTGCGATGTAGAGCGGCACATCAAGTCTTATTCCTGACAAGTGTGTCATGAAGGGATAAGCAGCAATTATTGGTATAGATAGTGCCTGCGATACTTATGGTCAATTGATAGAATTACAAACACTTTTTCACAAAAAAGGGAAATCGGTAATGGACACACTGCAAAATGTCAATCAAACGATAATAATGGTGACTAATAACTTACAGATGAAACTCGGGTGGAATTGATTGGACCAAGGATTTTATCGATCCAACGGTAAACAAAAATTTGATATACCAGAAGACTGGCACCTACAGTTGAGCAGAGGATAAGTATTGGCATTCCAGAAACGGCATGTATTACAGTGTACAAACTTTATAACCATAAAACACAAACAACAGCTTAAGTGGATGCCTCAGATTTTGTTAAAGTATTTTGGTAAAGTAATTTGATGGAGTAGAATTACCTGCGACCGTAAGAACTTGGCCCACATCTTTCGACGCAAAGCTAAGCCCGCCATATTTTCTGTCACTCACGGTCCATAGAGAAAATATCTGATGTTGAATCACAACATTATCTAACTTTTAGAACAATTCATTTCAATGTAGAAGCAGTTGGAGTCGGCAAGTGGTACCTCAACATATGCAGTGTCATGAAGGGAGAAGACACAGTACGTTATAATGGAGGACATCAGTGGCCAGTTTTTGAGTAAGCTCTTCTTAGGTGGCTCTGTATTTTCTTGAGTTGTACTACCTTCTACCATTTCGACTGCTCTCTCAAGGCCTTTGTGCTTATGTAGGGTCTCCTGTTTAGTTTAGTTGCTCGATGAATGACAAGTATTTAGAAATAATCCGACAAAGTTTCAAATTATTATCTAACATAATTTTGTGTAGGATAGGGTATTCACATGGACTTGCCTATTTGTGTAAAACATCACAATAAAAGACCTAAAAAACTCTTCATGACAGCAATAAATTTGAAATTGTACATTGATATGTACACAAAAGGTTGTACTTACCGGGAGCCATACACAGCTTACTAAAACCAAGGTAGCGAAAAATGATATGCATAGACATGGCAATAAATATGGGAACCTGCAAGATGGTGGAACAAGAAGAAAAAAATGAAAGACAAAAAATCATTCTAACTTAGTATTAAAAATAATATATTAATTCCGGTCGAAAGGAATATTACCTCGCAAACACTGATTTCTCATGAAACAGATGTGGATACTGTTTGGCAGGCTGGTAACAAGGAAGGAAGGAAGACATAGAAGGTGAAAAGTAAATAAGTAATCCAAATGGTTGAAAAATAATGATCTTTATCAGATACCTGTGCTAGATAGCCCCCAATTGCCGGGCCAATTATAACACCCATCCCCCATGCTGTGCTGACCTAAATCAAATTAAATCAAACTAAATTAAATGGATCAAACAAAATATATTCTTTTTTTAGGAAAACAGAATCTATTGTAGTCAGTACTTATGTTATACTATGCAGTGTAACATAAGTAAGTGTTATGTGCTGATTTGTAGAGCTGGAGCTTACAACTGATATACCCAAAGCTTGCTGTTCAGGTCGGCAAACTTCAATGGAGTAAGCCTGAAGCAAGAAAGCAATAATCACGTTCACATTACATTTTTTACTAGACTATTTGATGCAATCAGGGCGCAGCACCTGACAGCGACATATATAGTTCCTTTGTCTCTTGTTAGGAATTGGCAATTTCAAGTTTCTAACATAACAGAGTAGGATTACACACCTTTACCGGTGCAAGGAAGCCGTTGAGTGCACCAAGAAGGAACCTTGTGGCAATCGCCATCCAGTACTTGACACTTAGTCCAAACAGAGTGTTGAACACAATGCTGAAAATGGATTTAACTTTGAGTATGGATAAATTCTTTTTTTGTGGTAGCTGTTTGTTATGCCAAGAAAGGAAGGTAGACGGCGATCGATGATGGAGAACTTACACCGAAAAGACAGAGAAGGCGATGACCGGCTTTCGGCCGACACGATCCGCCACTACACCCCAGAACACCGCCGCGAGGCCTCTGCCGATCATATATGCTGCACCTGAAGAAAAGACGGGAAAAAAAGGAGAAAGAGATTTCACGTGGATCAGGAAAAAAGGAAGAACAAGTAGATACATGCATGGTTCTTTTTTGTGATCCATTGGCATACAGTTGGGTTGGGTTGAGTGTGACTTCTTTCTTTCTCTCTTTCCTTTTTCGATTGGGTTGAGTGTGACTGTATGAGTGATAGAAGCATTTTTACGTACCGAGGAAACCAGCGTAGAATCCAATGTCTTCCTCCCTCGGAGCGACATGCAGGTCCCTTATCTGTTTCATTCATCGCCATTAGTGGAAAAAAAATTAAAGGAAAAGAAATAAGCATCTTTTATTTTCCAGGAAAAAATTCAGAGGTGAAATATGCCAGCAACAAAGAAAATGAATGAGGCAGGAAGGCTTACCATGAAGTATAGGAAGGGGAAGAGGGACGTGATTGGCAGAGCTGAAAAAGGACAAGAGACAAGAACAGTCAGTGGCGTTGAGAAATCAGTCGAGCAGCAGGGTATAAACGTTTCAGAAGAAGAATAAGAAGCGTTTGTATTCAGTTTCAGTCAGTAGCAGGCAATCTGGCATGGCACAGTCGGCCTGGCCGAGAAGAAAGAATGTCCAGTCGAGGTTGTTTGTTCAGCAGATTAAAAAAAAAGAAGCCAAATCTCGTAGAAACTGTCACTTGTACTCCCAGTATAGAATACACAGATCGAACAAGAGAGTTGGCAGTAAAATAAGACCATCTCGTCCGAGGACGGTATGGTCTCTCTTCGTCACATGCTGGCAAGCGTGGCAGTTGGAATGGATGGATCGATAAAGAAATGGAAGGACCAGAGCAGGAGGAGCATCAGCATCAGCGTCAGGTGCGAGAGAGTAGTACGTGTACGTGGACGTACCGGAGGCGAAGGTTGTGGTGGCGACGAAGAGCAGCTCCTTGTAGGGGACGCCGGCGTGGGCCTCCTTCTTCCGGTCCATCGCGCAGCCGGGGCACCCCTCGTAGTACACCTTCTCCGCCGCCGCCGCCGCCGGTGGCACCGGCGATGCCGGCGACTCCTCCCCCATTTGTCTGCCGGTCCGACTACTAGTCCACTACTTACTCGATCGATCGGTGTTGAATGCCCGGAATGGTCTCGACTCTAGAGGCAGCGTCAAGAACTCAGAACAGAGGAGGGTATGCGAACAAAAGAGGAGACAGAGCCGGAGAAGGAGAAGGGGAGAGGAGAGGAGAGCCGTGGAAGGAAGGAACGGAAGGAAGGGCGGTGGTGCAGTGACTGACGGTGGCCCCGGCCCGGCGCCCTGGGGGGGCCCTTTGGCTGGCGTGCCGCGTGCCAGCCCAGGCCACGCGTTGCCTGCCTAATGGCTGGCTGTTGTCCTGGTGATGACCGCTCGATCGTCTTCCTTCCTTCCACAGGCGGACGGAGGCGGCGGCCGAGAGATGTGTCACGACAAAGCCAAGAGATGAGAAGGGGCCCGCCGCCCGCCCCGGCGCGCCACGGCGCGACTGACAGATGGCCGCCGATCGAGCCGGGCCTGCGCCGCGATGGCGCGCGCTGCCGTGGATCGAAGCACGGCCGTCCACGTCGGCCGGCCGTCGGTCGTCACTGGTCAGCGAAGGGAAGAATGTGTCGTGCGCCGCGCCTGTTCAACGCCGACGTACGCAAGGCGGGCGGGCGGGCGGGCGGCGGTGGCATATATAGATGTCCTGTACGGCTGACGTGGCGAGGCGTAAATGCGTGTATCAGCTAGTAGGCCGCAATCGATCAATGGCGGCGGCGGCGGCGGCGGCGGCGGCGGAGGAGGATCGGTGGAGCCGTCGAGGCGATTTTGGTGGTTGCGACACCGCACAACCCGGCCGGCCGTTTCGTTCCGTGCCAAGGATCAGGGTTGATGTGCATGCATGCGGTAGGTTTTCTAGAATCATTAGTGTTCTCTGAAATAACAATAGATTTACTGTTAGCATTTTTACTTTACTGTCCAGTCCAAGAAATCCTTGTCGAACGTGCTGGAAATTACGGTCGACTTTCTTCTGCTGGCTAGGCTTGACACCTGACAGATCGACAACGACGCCCTGCTGGCCACAGCCACCCCACAGCGCCACTGACAGCGCAGTTGCCGATCGTACGTATATACCTGTATATATTTGGGCCTTGCTTAGTACTATACGTACTCATACACGTCATTATTTAGGCCAGTCTACTAGTAGTAATTCCCCTTAAAGAAACCAGTAGTAATTTTTTTTTTGAGGAAACTGAAACCAGTAGTAATTAATCACTATTGGTACAACATTGTTCAGAACTTACAGAGTTACAGTTGTTTGCCCAGCCTTGCACTAGGCCACTTAGGTTTTGTCGAGATTTCATTCTTATTTAATTCATTATGCACCGCCAGACATCAACACGTTTGGTAACTTGGCAGAATATTATAAGTGATGGGAGAGAGTTTCGTCTCCATAATATAACCTATTATATTACCACAATGACTTCTCTAGACACGCACGCATTGTGCCCCAACAAAGAGCCAGGGTGCAAAATAACAATTTTTTTAACAGTTTCCCACACCTCGGAGGCGATAAAATATTTTAATGTGTTCGGTGTCTCCAACAAATTTGTCTCAAACTAGGGTGTCCACAAACAAAACGATAACGACTTCACTTTCAATGCCTCGTAGTCAATTTTGCCTAAACATTAATATTTGTACCTATATATTTTGTGAAACTTTTAGACACGTTAATCAAGATTTCACGTAGAATTGCATTCTTTTGTTGATAGAAGTAGTAGTACATAGAAAATAAACGAATGCTATTATTGTTTTTTTTGAGACGATGCCTTTCGACGTGTTTTTCAGAACAGATGTTATTATTATGAAACCACTTTAATTTATATTGAGATAAACATAATATCTATTCCTACTCATTTGAGACATTCACTAATTAAATTTTTAAACACAAAAACATAATTTCAAATCAAAATTTAGCTAGAATGAGTTTCGTGAAAAAAAAAGCTAGAATGGCCGGCTCTAGCTGGCAACCTAAACACAACACGTCTCCTCTATTTGTTACCCGAGCTAATACTCACCCACGAAGCCTACGAAACGATAATCTACTACATGTTGGCGACGAAAGCATGTTAATGAGTATAGGAGTATATAATAATGTGCTACATTCGCAGTGGAATCCTCTCCCTAAAGCACATATCGAGCTAATCTCCCATTAGTGATACTCCTATACACTACTATACTAGTACTATTTGTCTCACATGCATGACGATGCATAATGCATGCTTATAATATGCTTATAATATACTCGTCCTCTAAATCATCTTTATTCCCTTCCTAATAAGATTAGACACCGCATCCGCATGCAGTGAACGCGTCAACAAAGATATGGCACTATAGCTGGATAGATAGATAGATAAAAAGGGAACTACACCAAAGTGGAAAAGAAGAGGTATGCATGAGAGTAAAGTACTATCTTCAATCCTAAATAAATCAATTTCTATAATGATGTTCAAGTCATTTTCTTATGTTTAACCAAAGTTGTAGACAAGAGCCTAAGTATTTGTGACACCAAATAATCATACTGTCAAATATATATATATTTTTAAAGTAATGATACTAATTTGTTGTCGTAAATCTTGATGCTCTTTCCTATAAATTTGGATAAAGTTAAAAAAAGTTGGCTTTAAGACAACTTTAAAAATTGATTTATCAAGAGACAGAGGGAAGGCGTGCATGCTCCCACTGCCTTCAAGTGGCGGCGAGGCCGTGCCAATCCTAGAAGAACTAGATCCACTACACCGTGAGTTTGATTAGGTACAACATCATCTCTCCCTCTCTTCCTCTCCTCTCCTTTTCCTTTACTATATCCCTCTACCTCTCCTCAAAGTAAAGCGACTCTCGGTGGCCATATGGTCAAGGGCAAAAACGACCTTTGCAACGGCCTCCATACACAGGCTCAGAAGACTTCGCGGTATGGATTTGATGGACCTTTGCAGTAGTTTCTTTTTATTTCTCGAACTTCATTTTTAGAGACGAACATTCAACTTGCATGTGGAAATCTTGTTTTACACCGGCGTTTTCCCTGCCCGCATTCGGATATATGTTTCGCCAGCCTCTGAAGATCTTTACTATATAAGTGATGAGAATTATCATGAAAAATGTTGTTATAAGATATGTATTGTTGCATTCGAAACAATTTTTTTTTATATATGAAGGTAGTGCTAGCTAAATTGTTGCACTATAGATCTATCCCCAATGTGTAAGCATTAGGGCGGTTCCAATGAAATAACTAACATGGTTTGTATCTTATTACTTAGAGTGCTAAATAAGCAAAAATGGTGAGGCAACATTAGATTAAGGAGGAAAGAGAGAGAGAGAGAAAAACACTGTTGAATTGTTGGCTGGTAAGCACTGGTAGATCAAACTAACAATGCGACATCTACACACACACACAGAGAGAGAGAGAGAGAGGAAAATTGGTTTATTGTACAAGAAACTACATCCTACATCTATACGGAACTACTAAGATAGGAAGATGTGTAACAACAACCTAACACATGGATGTCATGAGAGAGAAGGCACACAAGATTGGCTCTGAAAATTTATTTTGAAGAAACCATGCATATTATTTGAGATACATAATCATGCAGTGTGCTCATGATATGCATGACAAGTATGGAAACCGTCTAACAGTTTTTTGTTTGGGAGTTTGGGACTGCGTGCCCTTACACCACTTACGTACGGGATGCCATTTTCTTGTGTGCTTAAGTGGTGCCGTCAAAAAAAAAGCAGGCACACAAGGAAAATAATGTTGTTTCCAAAGTGGCTTTGTAATTATTTTTAATAGGAAATTAAGAGTCATTAGTCATGATCGACTAGCTAGCTCAATATTATAGCTCATCAATCGCCGCGATCAATCGGAACACCGATTGATACCAATATGCATGTCGTGTACAAGACTTTCTTTCACCTTAATATAAAGATACAGAACATTACTACTGAATTAGAGCCAAGCAAACAATCCACTACTGTGCTCCTTGTCTCTTGCTAGTATTTAATAACAACATATCAATAATATAGTAGTTCTCAATTCCGATCCATTCACGACCCCGCCGCATTCTCGCACTTTTGTTTCTTTATTTCTCCCTCTGGTCCTTTTTTCATATTAGGAGGCATAAGCACCGGATTAAAGCAAAAAAGTTGTCGTTAGCACATTCCATCTAATAATATTATTACTATATTAATACTACTATTGAAGTTTTTTTTTGGCGAAACATATACTACTATGAAAGTTCGTAGTATACGCATCATGCATCCTTCTTTCATAGTTAGTACATGACTAGAAGCAGACTAGAGTGTTCATAATCAGTCATCATATGCATCCTTTCATCAGTATCCTTTCCTGCTACACTTAATAAAGTTTCTTTTCTGGAAGCCAGCAGACGTACGCAGCTGACTACTTCGACGTCGGTAGCTAGCAGCGATAAGAAATGGAGTTGGAGGAAGGACGAGTGGCAACAATAGCTGCTATAGTCCAAATCGCAGTAAACGCCGGGTCAAGCAGGCCTATATATTCAATGCAGAACGTTGGTAAAGCGTGCTACTTCGTCGATGCCGTAGGCTCGTGTCTTGGACGATCCAACAAAGTGTCCTGATGATCCGATGCAAATAAATCGCCGCCTGACGTATCTACAGCAACGCAAATCGTCTGATGACGTACTAAATACAGTGCAAATTTTTTTGACAACAAATACAGTGCAAATTAATAAGCCCACTAATCAAGCTAGGTAGTGTGGACGCGATGCTACTATACTACACTTCCAAGTAGGAAAACACGAAGATAGCACTCGATGAGATCGTCTATGTGTATCTAGACTACAGAGAAGGAAAAGAGTTCGATAGAGAGTTGTTTCCCTTCCCTTCATCTTTCCTTTTATTTTTCTTCAGTTTTCTAATCGGTCATACGTCGAGCCCATTTTAGCTCACGTCGGATTACTGCGAACCAAAAACTCTCCTCGCAGTGGCGAGGACGACGACATCGGTCTCTCTCGTGATGGATACGGACAAGGACATGGACATGGATGGATGGTACTGGAGCTGGACTGCCGCAGTGTCCTATAGCTACTGTTGGTACGACAACGACACCGATCTCGCTAGTCGGTCCTGTCCACTGATTTTAATTTCCTGATTTAATTTGCTAGTCAAAGTGCCAAGACTGTATCAATATAGGGAAAAGTGTACGTACTGATCTGGAGCTGCATGCAATTCTATCGCATTTTCTATAATCAAAAGTAATCACACAATGCAAGTGCGCATCATTAGTTTCTAATCAACAACTTACATGCTATAATCAAAGTAATGATAAGGGAGTATCACTTTACTTAAACAGCAAGGAGAGACAAACTCCATCTCAGATACAACGGCTCCTCGGACACAAAGACATGGGAATGCAGAAGCAACTTGATCCCCAAATTTATATTAAAACTGCCAAGTGTTCAACAATCTTCTTTATATTAAAAAAAAATCACCAAGGCTCCAGGAACCTATTCCCATATACATGTGGGGATCATATATCCGTGCAATTGTTTTATTAACTGTAGTGCTTCTTCCACTAATTGGACGACAAAGATGAACTAACAGTACAGTACAAACAAACGATTATTCTGATGTGATTGAAAAACAGACAAGTCGTTGCGGCTTCTGTCCCACCCTCAAGTCTCGACGGGTACCACCTTTTTCTTAATTTTCTCCTTTTTCTAGGACCAGGAGAATAGTGTTCCAGTCTTCTAGAGGCACCAAAAGTATTATACGAGAAAATGTTATAACTTCCTGAGATAACATTCTTTTTGAAAGAAAACATTCTGGCCTCGCAAGAAAAAAACATTTTACCTTCAAAAGTTGCTCCCTGCATCCCATGATAAATAAGTTTGCATCCCATGATAAATAAGTTTCTAGACATTGGCCTGTTTGGATCCCTCTAGCTTGGCTAGAGCTAGAGTTAGTTTCTAACTTTAACTCTAGCTCTAAACTAGCTCTAACTCTTAAGGTGTTTGGATAAAAGGGTGGCATTAGCAATAAATGTGTTTTTCCAATCATTTGACTCATTTGCATGAGAGAGAAAAATAGCTTTTTGCATGGTCCCCACCAAACTAGCCTAAATAATTACTCATTTGGAGGGATGGTTTTTTGGGTGGGCTAGTTGTAAAAAACTAGCTCTAGCCCTCCCGTTTGGCAACTTTTGGGCACAAACTAGCCCCTAGCTCTAACCCATGGGATCAAACAAGGCCATTTTCAGACAGATTAGTGATTGTAGCAAAAGGCATATGTCTTCTTTTCTTTTTCGGTCTTCTTTCCTTTTTCGGAGGTTGTGTTTTGAATTTGGTGGTTATCCATTGCATGTACATTAGCCCGCATTAGGAAGCATAGTTCTATGTTTATATAGAATGTTATTTATTTTAGCATAATTTTTAAATCGTGTAAAAGTATTTATTTTGGGATTGAAAATATGTTATAGGTCCATGAGAACAATATTCTAGCATTAGCATTAGAAAGAAATATAGGAAATAGAAAAAATAAAAATAAAACGATATAAGAAATAAAATAAATAAAAACAGGAGTCGTTTGAAATAAATAAATAAATAAATAAATAAATAAATAAAACATACAATGGAAATAGTAAATAAAAATTAAAGCAATACATTCCGGGTGAGGGAAAACCAAAATACAAAATCCAAATCATAGGCCAAACCTTCTTGGTGAAAGCCCAAAATCAGCCCACGACAGAAGAAGACTGTACTTCGGCCCAACATGAGGGATGGGTGGAAAAGACATGACTTCCACCAATATTTGGTGGAACCCTTATTAATATGCTGACCTCTAGTTTTGAACATTTTTAGAAAAAAATATTAACATCTATAATAATGTCAAGATATAGTAAGTGTATTTGAATAAAACTAATATGATATTAAGCAACAACCAGTATATGGATTGGATAGAATTCAAAAATAAGCTTGATATATAATGAGGTTCCTATCTTTGGTGACGCCTATTTGGCAATGGGGCGTGAAACTGCAGCGTCACTTAGGTGGACAGTGTGACTGACGCTACACTGCTGCTGCAGAGCTTGCGTTCAACGCGCCGTCCAATCTGTGGACGATTAGGATTGAATTTCTCAGCTTCAAACAAGATTGAAACTTCAAGCATAATTGTTCCTCATCTGCAGAAGAAGGCTGTCCTCATTCGCTAAAAAGGGTCAAGCTCCAATTTTTGCTTCAACAGTTTTAGAATTCCCTCCCTTTTTTATCTAAAAGAAAAAACAAAAGCATTGCATTTTCAGGAATCAGAATGTCTTTTCTCGAAAACCAGGAATCAGAATGTCATCCATAGTCCCTCCATTGTGTGTCTGACATAATGCAAAAAGATTACTCTGAAGAATCAAGATAATCCAACAACCAGATAAACAAGCAGGGTACAAATGCCTACTAATTTCATTTCCAACAAATAAATTTGAGTCACTGAACCTTACATTATTACTACTTACAGCTCAGCAACTCTTGATCCATGGCCACATTTGCCACCTATATGTGCATTTCCTATGCCGAAATGCTGATACATACACCAACTTACAATTAAAATACACAACTTCTTGCTTCTTCCTGGGTCTCCGTGACCTTCGCAGCGTAAGGGCGTGATTTCGCCCCTCATCACTTGTACAGTCGTACGCGATGAATTTTGAATATCCCAAAACTTTTATAGTTCATTCAAAGAACATCTATCTGCTTTCAAATTGCTCTGGTACTTGCAGAAAGGGTTTGAATGTGAGGAGAAGCCCAACCAGCTCGACGATGTTCAGGAGGAAAGAATACCATGTGATCACCTGTATGAGTAGAGCAAGGAAAGTTATGCGAGAGAAATATAAGCCCTGCCAGAAAGAACACGAAATGGATCTGGAATTTTTCTTCTCATAAGAGGTTAACAAATTTTACCTGGAAAGAAAAAGGCATGCTGCCGTTTCTGTGCCCATGAGAACCTGAATTCATACACAAACAATCAGGTGCAATCCATGTCTCACATGCAGCGAATCATTCTCCAACAAACTAAGCTGCTAGATCCAATGCACAGTACATCTCAGCCTTCCTACTTTTCACACTTAAATTAGCAGCTGTGGAGTTAAATTTTCAAACTGGCAAAGTTGCAGTGGCATGGCCATAACTGACCCTAAATTAGAAGTACAAATGCAGCTCAGCCTTCCTACTTGTGAAGCTTAAATTTAGCAATAGTGGAATAGTAGTTAAATTCAAAATACACAGTACCTCAGGACTCAAACATTTGAAGCTTCAAGCATATTCCATTTAAGCATAGTTGTCAAAGCAGTAATGCAGATAGCAAGTTTATTTTAACTAAAGTACAGAAAGTTAAGGGTAGCTGTAAGGAACCGATTGTACTCACACAATGCCAGCTCCTGCTGGAGCAAGTGCCTTGAAAAAGGACATCCCTGTCATGGACAGTCCATTTGCTGCTCTTTGGTCCTGAGGCTGTTATTAATTGCATGGCCATCAGTCAATCACAGATTAGCAGGACAGATGTTTTAAAATATTTTTAAAAATTGAACTGAATAAATTGATACATACCACAGCATTATTTTGAAGGATGAAAGTGCCTGTAATGATAGTAACCTAATATTGCACACCAATGAAGAAAATAGTTAACATCAAATAAATTTCAATACATCAAGAAAAATAAATCACAAAACCCCTTATTCTTCGAAAGGAGAAAACAGTTGTGAATTCCAAAGTTATGGGCAAGTACACATGATCTTTTTCTTTTTTTGAGGATTTTTTTAAGTACTCCATCTGCAGTAACTACAGAGTTTATTTCCTTTTCCTTTTTTTCAGAGTAGAGTAATCGTAGACTCTCGAAACGTACCAAAATTGATGTCTATGTATTTATTTGAATCTGAAAGTTCAAACAACATGTATGAAAAGATAAAAAAATACTCACAGCAAGATTATTCTTTATCACTGACGCAATATTCAAAATGATTGATAATCCAGGTTCTGACAGGTATGTCATGTAGGGGTAGGCAAACAGGATAGGTATGCACAGGATCTGCAATGTCAAGCATAGCAGTTAAGATATGCAGCAAGAACAGAAGGAATTCAATAATTAAATAACAAAATATTTTACTCACAGCGCAAATTTGAGAAGATTTGATAGGCCCAAGAACCTTATTGATAGTAGGGTATAGAAAGAGTTGATATACAAGAAGACTAGCACCTGAAATGGAAGATGTAAACTGCTGTAAATGCTGGTATGACAAAGAACAAAAAGTTGGTGCATGAAGTTTGGAGAACTATAATGATGGTACTGGGCTGATGACAGAATTTGATGGATTATGTTCAGCGTCAGGGAATGATTAAGTTTTCACTTTTTTGTACATGAACTTTAGACAACAATGCGTTCTGCAAGTTAATAACGCTAACAGTGAGAAAATTTACCTGTGATTGCAAGAACTTGACCAACATCCTCAGTTGATAAACTCAGTCCACCATACTTCTTGTCACTTTCAGCCCATAGAGAGAACACCTGCGGAAACATGCAAGAATTTCCTCTAGATAGGTACTGTAATACAGAGGACACAGCATACATCTACATAACTTGTGGTAGCTTTCTAATAAATAAAGTAATACAACAGTTATATGTTGGTAGAAAGGATATATGTAAGATGCAAAACAAGAAGAAATAACAGATAGTTCACAGCAATGCAAACCACCCTTAGGCTGCAAGCTAAATTTTTCTTGGCTGACAGCAACCGATGTTTAATAGGATCCATGTTAAAATTCTACTTTTCACAACAGACGCAATATTCAAATAACCAGCTAGCAAAATAGATATACCAGAGTTTACAGTAAATCATTCTAGTCTCGAATAGAGTAATTATGTTCACAACATGCATTAATTCTACCTAGCTTGTTGAAGCATAGTACTCAAAAGTTCCAAAACTTCAGTGTCATAATTAACAAACAAAAAGGAAATACCTCTGTGTAAGCCATGTCATGGAAGGAGAAGATGCAATAGACAATTATTGATGACATCAATGGCCAATTCCTGAATAGGCTCTTCTTAGTATCTAAACTACCACTTTCTTCAACCTTTTCTTTTGAATCAATCAGATGGGCCTCCAAAGCTTCAATGTTCTCACTTCTATTTTCATGAACTTTGTGCTTGTGCAAAGTCTCCTAAAATACATTGTGAGATGCTTTAAGATGGGCAGGGGAGGAATCAAAATTTGATTGAAAAGGTATGGAAATGGTTAATGAATAATCAAAGGCAATCCCACATACCGGCATCCATATGCAGCTTATGAGAACAGCAGCAGCAAAGATTGATGTGCATAAGCATGGTAAGAAATATGGGAACCTGACAAGTTTCCATACAAAGTAAGTACTCTGTAAGTGAATCATTTGAGATTATATAGTTTCGCTATGTGAAAAGATACCTTCCAAAGATTGAGTCAGTTGAAAAGACAGTTGGATAATTTTCTGCAGGCTGCCACATGGTGAACCGGATTAGGATCAAGAATTAGATATAATTTAAAATTGTTAAAGAAGATAGAATTTTGGATTTGAAGAAAAAATAAAAGAAGTACCAATGCAAGGTAGCCTCCAAGAGCAGGACCAACAATGAGGCCTATTCCCCATGCTGTGCTGACCTAAAATTACAAGAAGATGAATTTCAAAACCATTGAAATAAGAAAGTACATAGTAGCAAATCAATGTAAAATTTGTATATTACAAGTGATAGTGCTAATGCTTCATGTTCAGGTCGGCAAACTTCAATGGCATAAGCCTGCAACAAAACAGGTTCAGGTTACTAGTGATATGTGTATATCGCATCTATCTTCTAACATAAAAGAGCTCACAAATTCACTATACCTTTATTGGTCCAAGCAAACCATTTAAAGCACCAAGCAGAAATCGTGTAGCTATTGCCATCCAATAGTTGACACTCAGACCGAATAATGTATTGAACACAACCCTGGGACATTAAAAAGAATTAACTCAAAGACTCAAATGTTTGATTAAGAAAAGGGCAGGAGTAAACAAATGCACAGTTAGTCAACATTTGGTAAAATGTTACTAACACAGAGGCAATGCCGAACACGACAACAGGTTTCCTCCCGATACGGTCTGCTGCTATTCCCCAAGCTGTTGAAGTCAAGCATCTACCAAACATAAATGAGGCACCTGGAAACATCCAGCATATGGAGTTGCACATCTCAATCACAAGACATTAACCATTTGTGAATACCAAATAAAACCATACATAACTTGAGTGAGCAATTCGTCAAAGCTAACCTACGAAACCAGCATAGAACCCGATATCTTCTGTTTTTTTAGCAATCTTCAGATCTCTTATCTGTAAAATAGTAAGAGAATATATGAACACTCAATAGATAAAGGCACTTAACGTGCACTGGTAGAGGAGAGAGGTATAAAAACATCAGCATCATTGTACTGGCTAATTAATTATTGTGATATAACACAAAGCCCTGAATGAAAAGTTGAACAGAATATATACATACCATAAAATACAAGAAGGGAAACAGTGATGATATCGGTATAGCTGAAAACAAATAAGAAAAAAATCAGAAACAGTACAGTGGGTGATATTTGCTGAAAGAAGAAAGGGTGTGAAAAGGATAGGAATTATATAACATAGAAAAAATGTCAATCATGCATGTTTACGCCGACCACAAGTGCTGGCACAGATGTTTTGAAAGCTAGTTCAGTAAATGGTGACTAAGAAACCACTGATTAAGACCTAAGAGAAGCGCTGATGCACTCACAAAACTTCAGCTATAGCAAAGATTGAATAAAAAATCGCCCATGAATAAATTAAGGACTGAGAAACGGATGAAGAATTAATGTATCAGTAAGCATAAGATTCTTACTACGTCGCAACCGTTGATTACTTGGAACAATCTGAACAATTTTCAGTAAACAAACAGGCATTACATTTCAAAGGGAAACTGAATGTCGAAGCTTTCTGTAAAGGTGTGTGTGCTTTCCTTGGCAGTGAAACTTCAGAGAAGTCTTCTGCTAGCGGTATAGGAAAGAAAAGCAAACTGGGTACGACACAAGGACGTTGTCATTGTCTCATTGGATGCATATATCTTGAGACAGTATAATTGTGTTTGCGCACCCATAGTCTATTGCAGATGTACTATAGAGCGTGGGGACAAGGAAGGAGGCTACCAAGTATGGCAAGTTGGCAACAAAATAAAGAAACAAAGAAATTGTTTTTTTAATCAAGAACGTGCTAAGCACGTGTTTCGTTAAGAAACACAGAAATTGCATCACTGTCATCGCGCGCACAGCACGCGCAGTGCCCCTAGTGAATGAATATGATACTTTGGCAGCACACAACTGACCGTGGACCTACATATATGATATATGTATCCACAGCATGCCCCGTTGGGAAATTTCAATTCGAGTCACTCTTTCGAGTCACTCTTATGGCAGTACGGTTTCATGTGTCGGCAACTAATAAACCAATGTCTGTGCACTATGTACGGATGACATTGTTGATTTGTTGTTGTACACCAGTCATGGAATTCTGAGATCAGGTAACTGGGGACAAAGATTAAGAATTTTTCCCGGAATCTAGTGTACAGAGACACAGTAATAAATCATTCGGAAGAAGGGCTCTGAAGGCTGAAGGCTGAAGCAGAGCACAACGAGAGAAGAGAAGGTGAGAGGCAGAGCAACGCAAAAATGTAAGGAGCGAAATGATTTTTTTCCATCTAATCCGAGAATGGCGGTACGCAGGCCGGACGTACGCGCGGCGGTAGAGGCAGCGGCGAGGACGTACCGGCGGTGAGGGAGATGACCCAGACGTAGAGGAACTCGGTACGGCTTGGCTCCCCGGAGGTCCTCCTTCCTCCGGTCGCACGCGCATCCAGGGCACTCCTCCATCCCCGGTCGTCGACCGTCGCCGTCGGCCTTGCCGTCGCTGCCACCACCGCGCAGCAAGGGCGCCGCCCCGCGCTCCTCCGTCACCCATTGGCGGTGGCCGTGGCGAGGAACGCGAACGGATTGGGCAGGCAGCGAGCACCAATGGACGGTGGAGGCCAGTGGTGGCGTCGCCGTTCGTCCGTCCATGGCCCTTCCCGTTCCGTTCCGTTCCGTTCCGTCCCAGGCAACGGAGGCACCCGTGGACAGACGGGCCGTTGGCGGTAGGACCCCCAGCCCAACCAAGGGCGCCAACTGGGCCGGAATTGGGCCCCCGCCTCCGGAAGTGGGCCACCATTGCTTGTGGTCACTGGGGGTAGCTGATTCGTGTGGTGTGGACGCCTGCAGCTGCATTGCATGGGACGGCGCGTCTTTCTCTTCCTCCTCCGCCGGTCCCCTTTGGAGGAGAAGGACACGGTGACAGTGACAAAGTGGCCCCAATGCAACCGGCCAACGCCGAACGCATCAGGCCATGGCCATCACGCCATGGCCATGCCTCCAAGCGCAGGTTGCTCCGAGCAGCTAGCGGGCCCGCCCGACGGAGGGAACGAAAACAGCACCTCTATAAGGTTCCGTTTTACATCCTTTCGTTTGGAGGTACTGAAATCTACTTGATACATTAGTCTATTTATTAGTTAGTTTGGAATTTGAAATTCCCTAACTTTTTAAGGTTCATAAATAAATCTGTTTCAAATTCATAGCAGAGGAGATGAGAATTAAATGGAATCACTATATAGGAGTATGCATGTTATATATTTGCACTCTTCGACTTAGTTCCATATTCCATTCCATTCCAAGCATATAGTCTCAGCTTAAATATACACCTAAACTATAAAGAATTCAGTTCTAAGGATCGGGTCCTCAAATTTACTGTATAAGTATTAATACTATACAATGAAGATCCTGTTTTTATTACCAATGACACCTTTGTTTGAGGGGCATAGCAGGAGCACGTAGGACAAATTCACGTACCCGGCACGGCACGGAGTTCCAATGCAGCCGGGTTGACACGAAAATACAATACGTACT